>JABUQX010021809.1:32500-58150 GCA_015478945.1 Trachelipus rathkii
TGAGGAACAATAGTGGCCCCAGCACTGAACCCGGTGGGACGACACCACTCTTCACTATTCCCATGATGATTTATCCCATTAGTTTGTACACACTTTTCTATTTCGCAACCACTCTTAATCCAACCATGGTACCCCACCTATACCACAATTGCAATAACTGTTTTCATCAGGCCTTATGTGGGGAATCCTTTATCAAAAGCTTTACTAAAGTCTAAATATACAATATCAACTGGATGTCCTCGGTGCAATCGGTAATGTATTCCATATAAATTCTATAAAGGTTGTCTGACCCTTTTTTTTTTTTGGAAAAAAAAAACAATACCCTTTCTGAAACAGTGCTGGGAGTCATACATACCCTGTTATCTTCTAAATATTTCTCTATGACTTTTATTAACATTTCCAGGAAACCTTTACAACAGAGATGTTAAGCTAACTGGCCTATAATTTTTCAAATCTTCCTTACTACCTTTTTAATAAATAGGCAGAACATATGCCATTTTCCAGTCATCTGGTACCTCACCGAAATGTTATAGATCGCTTTAAAATCAATACAGTGGCTTTGCAATGCTGGTACTACCCACCTTCAGAATTCTACCTAAATACCATCAGGACCTGCAGCTTTACTTGGTCAATATGATCTAATAAACGTTTTATATCCTTTTACATCAAAATTCCCATTTCTTTAAGAACTATTAGTCTCCAAAATATTATCTAATCTTTCCTCAGTAAAAAAACACTGAAGCAAAATAAGCATTGGAAAATGTGACCATATCCTTATCTAAACTCGACTAAATTTTCAATCAATTTTATTGACCAATTGTCCCTATTCTTACTTTAACATTTATAAAAGCAAAAAACTTCTTCAATTCTTATTATCTATTCCTGGCTAATGTAATTTCTGCCTCATTTGCTTTCTTATTGATTGGTTAAGTTCATTTCTATTTTTCTATAATTTTCTAAAATCATCTTCCCTATTACTACCTTTGAATATTTTAAAACATCTACGCTTTTCATTAATTTTCTCTCTTATCTCTCTATTCCACCAAACAGGTTTTCTCTTTGCCACCCTAATTAAGGGTTCTTTGATCAAATATAGGTTAGGTCTCGGTTTATGTACCTGCCAGTTCAAGTTAACAAGATTTGTTAAGTATACACAATTTTACTCTGTGTATACATAACAAAATTATCATAACCTGATTGATCAAGGTCCTAAACCGAGACCTAACCTATATAGATTGATGGTGCTGTGAACCTAGCCCTAACCTAGAGGAATCTGCATTGCTGTAAACCTAGAGCTAACCAAGATCGATTGACTATGTCCTCCTATATATATATATATATATATATATATATATATATATATATATATATATATATATATATATATATATATATATTTATGTATATATATATATATATATATATATATATATATATATATATATATATATATATATATATATATATATATATATATATATATATATATATATATATATATATATATATATATATATATATATATATATATATATATATATATATTATTTGTCTTAATTTTTTTTTGGTTCTTACATAAAAATGCTCTTTGAAATTAAGTTCATTTTGTCTATATAATCAAATCATTGATAATCATAAAAAGCTATTGATTAACAATAATAATTTTACTAATGTATCAATACCAGAAAAAGAATATCAAAAGTGTTATACCTATGCGAAGGAATAAAGCGTAATTTCATTAGGCGGTTATAATTTTCAGTGAAATTCTTTGGAATATCAGAACCTGAGGAAATATTGATTTTTTTTCCATAATCGTTTTTTTTAATATCTTTCCTCTCCATCTGAAATACTTGCCAAATGTTTTTCATATGTAAATATATTCCAGTATTCAGTTTTTTTCTTTATTTTAAAATTTTTATGATAATTTAAGTTCCAGTTATAATAAGTTTTGTTTTGTATACACATTTAATTTTGGTATAGTTTACCAAACCTTTCATAACCTTAGTGATTTTGGATTTTTTAAAAAAAGTAATATATTGTGTTTATAGCAATTTCGTACCCGAAGTGATATCTTTTAAATGTAAGTTTTCAAAAAAAAAATTATTTTTTTTATTTTCAAATTTTGATTATGAACTATTATGTTTAGGTTATATTAAATTTTGTTAAGTAGATAAAGTAAATCTGCATATAGCTACTTTACCAAACTTATCATAACCTTACAGGTTTTCATATATATATATACGGTATATATATATATAAAGACATAAAGAGACATAAAGAATATAGAGATAGTATATATATATATATATATATATATATATATATATATATATATATATATTACAAATTGATAATGTTCTTAAAAAATTTGGCAGCATTGCTTCATCCATTTTCGAGCTTTATTTTTATTTTTATTGAAATTATAAACATAGAATGTATGAAAATCCATAAAAAAATTAAAATAATTTAAGATACCATTTTTGTACATTAAATATACCCCTTATGCAATGTTGCCATTAAAAAAAATTACAAAAATTAGTTTTTGTTTTTTTTTATGTTAAAATTTGGTTTAGGACCCATTAACTTTAGGTTATTATAAGTTTTGTTAAGTATGCACAATAAATCTGTTTCTACTTAACAAATCTTATCATAACCTTAACTAGTTTTATGACCTAAAACCAAAAGCAATACATATGGCAATGATGTTTACGGCATCAAACATTGGTAGATAAAATTAAAAGAAAAAACAAAAGATTATCAGACAAAAAAATTATTACATCACATTGTAATATTAATCTCAACAATTACCCAGTATTTATATTAATTAGACTCTGGAACTCTAAAATTACCATTTAAAAAAAAATTTATAGCAGATTATTATTTCCCTGTTTCTATAACTCTTTTATATTACAGGTCTCTTTTCTTTTTCAGACTCGTGTAAAACCTACATGGAATTATCGGACTCCAGAAGAAAGATTCTTTAAGACTTTTCAACCTGTGGACTTACGCTAGAACAAGATATCTACGCTCGGACGAAATGAAAAGATGCTTCAAAGACTTAGGAGAATAATATTGGACTTCGTTTTAAATGAGTTTTAATGATCTAAAACATCTTCATATGCCTTTAAATAAAAAAATAAAGTCAAGTAAGTTTTATATCCTTATTTATATTCATAGAAAATAATCTTGGAAAGTCTTCTTAAAATTACAATAATGTTAACTATGATACAATATGCTTGAGAGATATATTTGTACAAAGTTTCATCAAATAATATAATGAGTCACAACAATATGAAACAAAGATTTGAGTGGGAGAGATTTGAGTAAGGTTGGTTGCGTTTTACCTGAAATGCCAGCCAGATGAGATATTACTATACTTCAGTAATAAAAGAATTAGATTATGGAGAATCTTCACTTGCGTTATTTTCAAAACAAGAATCAAACGGATATATAAGAATAAGATGCAAGACTTGACAATCTAACTTGTAGAAATCGAGAATAAAATGAATGTCTCTTCTAGACATAAAATAGACAAAGATTTATTTATGCTGATAATTCACAAAGCATAAATATTGATTTGGCTGCATGGATAAATAACAAAACACTTCTTAGTATTTCATAAACACAAAACATAGGCTCGGAGTTACAATATCCCCACTCCGCTAGAGCCTGCACGAAACACAACCTACTCTCACAACACTCAAGAAAGGACTCTCTCGGTACTATGCGCTACGGTATTAATATACATTTTCATAGCGACGCAAAGCACCTTCTTTTGTTTACTACTAAACTACTATTACTACATCGACGTTTGTTTTATTTATTCTGAAAGATGAGATATATATATATATATATATATATATATATATATATATATATATATATATATATATATATATATATATATATATATATATATATATATATATATATATATATATTAAGTCGGGAAAGAAAAGCTCCCCCCTTCAGACAATTATTTACACTTGTAAATTCTACTTACATTTCTGAACAGATATGTTTACATAAAACAAACTACTTCGTAATTACTCATAACATAAAATCTATAATACAATAATAAATAAGAAAACAAAACTTCTTCATTTCTTCTCAAGATCTTCGTTCGTTATCTTCTCAGCGATTCAGGCACAGGAAATAAGACATCGTTTTAAGAATGATTATTAACAAATAATACCTTCAAATATATACACACACGATATCGACATTGTTCTATCAAAACAATCAACATGACAAATGCAGTTTGCGTTGACAGAGAAAAACCTGAGAACTATTCTGAGAACGAACGATTTGTAGGAAAATGAGAACAAGAAGCTTGACTTTGATCGTCTTGAGAAATCGGAGTACTATGAGTATTTGACACTTTATTACTCGAACGTAACCATCTAGGACTTTGACTACGAGGTCCCTGATAGCCTTGGTATGGAACGAAATTACCATCAGAATCATCAGAATACGAACTAGACTTATAAAAACTTGAACTATTTACACTTTCATTTTGATTTTCGAAACCAGAAAAAGAAGATTTTGGAACACTATCTGACAAAAATGAGCACTCCTGCGAACTATCATGAACACCTTGGTGAGAATTAGAATGAGAAAATGACCTTACCGGATCATGAAAAGAAGAGTTTGAATACCTGTGACTCTCATGCGATTGCTGAACAGACGGCATTCTATTTACATTCTTTGAAGATTTATGAGGGAACATAACAACTTCAGACTCATCATCATCTGAATTTACACTGTCAGATTGATCATTTACAACATTTTTATCGACATTGAAATGTACTTGTTTCGGATTACTATCTTTAATAGATGAGAGATTTGGATTTGATTCATGATTTTGATCTGAAATCGGCTCTGGCACGATTTTGAAATTATCGCTATGGACGGCGATTTCACGAGATGTCTGGAGACATTGAAGTATGAATCTGTTTCTCCCTAGAATACCAACAATTCTAAAAGGTCCCTTCCATCGGGAAAACAGCTTTTTACAAACACCCGGAGGTTTAACATCAAGTATAAACACCCTACTACCGACTGAGATCTTTCTATCTTCAGCTTTCTTATGCTGCCTTTCTACAAACTTTCTTGTCTCTACTTCTAAATTTTCTTTCGCTATTTCACGAATTAAATTAGTTCTAATAACTATATCTTTTAACTCTTCGTGAGTTGGACAATAATTTTTATCTGGATTTGAAAACGGAGTGACGTAGTTCTCTACATCGTAAGGTAATCTTTTTGAGTACCCAAACAAAATGAAATGTGGCGAATCCCCTATGGTTTCATTATAAGACGAATTAATACACAATTGAGCGAAAGGAAGAAAATTAGACCAATCATTACCCTTTTTATTCACGTAATGACGTAAATAATTCTCAATTTGCACTTTGGCACGATCAATCAGAGGATTGGAAGTGGATGGGAGGACGGTTATTCCTACATTCTTAACCTTCCAAAGCTTGCATAATTGCTTGAAAAACGATTGAACAAAATCACAACTTTGATCAGAGAAAATGATACTGGGTGTTGTATGTCTTACAATAACCCTATGAAGCAAAGCATTAGCGATATGAATACCACTAAGAGACGGAATCGCACATAACTCAACATAACGAGTTAAAGAATCTTTAAAAACAAGAATATATTTAGCACCTGACGCTTTACATGGAGGTAAAGGACCGATAATGTCAGTATGAATTCTACAAAAAGGTTGATATGGAACGGATACTTGAAGATGGGCGCTCTCTTAGGTATATTACCCTTCACCCTAAGACATGATGAACATTCTTTACAGAAATCATAAACTAACTTTGACATCTTTGGAAAGATGTACCGTTCTCGGATACGTTTTTCTGTTCTCACGTGACCTAAATGGCCAGCCCCTAAACTGGAATGATTAAGACTAAGAACTGTATAAACAAGAGAATTAGGAACTTCTATTAGATATTGCATTTCCTTTGTAACATAATATAAGATATCGTGAATGAGAACATGAGGAAAATTAATACTTTGACCATTTGTATTAATGGAATCAATGATTGGAGAAAGTCTTGAACACTTTCTTTGCTCCGTTTTTATCACATCGGAGGTGAGATTGAAAAACTTCTTTGTGAGACTGGAATAATCGATACTCGAAATTGAATAAACTGGAGAGAGAGATGTTGGAAAACGAGAGAGATAATCCGGGCATATATTCTTTTTCCCTTCAATATAAAAGATTTCAGGATTGAACGAATTAACTTTGATGGCCCATCTTGCCATTTTATTATTTAAGTCTTTATTCTTAAAAATAGCCACTAATGGTTGGTGGTCAGTATAGATACGAATCTTATAACCGAAAACTATATTTCTAAACTTAGCTAAAGACCAAGTAATAGCAAGTGCTTCCTTTTCAAGAGATGAATAGTTCTTCTCTGCTTTACTCAACGTACGAGAAGCAAAGGAAACAGGACGGTCATTACCTTGATCATCCTTTTGTGCCAACACCGCACCTAATCCCACATTACTGGCATCCGTTGAAATAATAAACTCCTTATTAAAATCCGGAAATTGAAGCAATGGTTCGATTATTAACTTACGTTTTAACGTATCGAAAGCTACTTGTTGCTCACTGAGCCAGACGAACTTAGCATTCTTTTTGAATAACGAAGTGATGGGTTGAGCAATGGCTGAGAACAAAGGCACGAGATTGCGAAAATAAGACACAAAACTAACAAAAGAACGAGCAGAATTTACATCGGAGGGAACCGGAAACGACTTCAAAGCCTGCAGCTTTACTGGATCAGCTGATAAACCTTTTGAACTGATCATAAACCCTAAATAAACCAACGAACGTTTAAAGAAATTAGCCTTCTCTAACTTCACCTTGAGTTTTGCTTTCTTTAACGCGGCAAAAACTAAACTAAGACTATGATAATGAGATTCTATATCTTTCGAATAAACAATTATGTCATCGAGATAAATTAATGCATGTATCCCTAATAAATGAGAGAGAGCGAGTTCGATTACTTTACAGAAAACATTGGACGAGTTTCTCACACCTTCAGGTACCATCTTGTACTGATAATGTCCTCTGTGAGAAGAAAAAGATAAATAAGGCTTGCTTTCATCAGCAACTTTTATGCCATAAGGATTTGAAGAAACATCTAAACTTGAAAATATATGTGCATTCCCTAACTTGGAGATCGTTTCTTGCACGTTATGAAACGGAGATTGTAATGGTACAATACTTTTGTTTAACTTTCTGAAATCCAAAATTATTTTTGGTTTCAATTCACCTTGAACCGGAAGAACGATAAGAGGATTCGAATGAGGTGAATCAGAATTCTCGATGTAACCTTGGACGATACACTTGTCAATCCAGCTGTTAATATCAGCCTGAAATTTGTGCGGAAGTTGATGATTTGGAGTATAAAAATATTTGGGTGAGTCGGGCACAATTTCTATTTTGAATTCACCCAAAGGACAACATTCGACTTTATCATCCCCTAAAGCAATAACATCTTTATGTGCTAAAAGAAAATCTAAGATCTGCTCCAATTGAGCACTATCTTGCAACACCAGTAAATCAGATTCTTTCTTCGATTTAGAAAGCAAAATTTCTTTGTACACATCGCGAAGTTGATCATTGGATAGACCCTGCGACGATTCTATTTTATTTATAACAGAATAGGAACTGCGAAAAGAAAGAGGATTTGCATACGAAACAACTGTATTTTTATCAATTGTGATAGCGGACGGACTGAAATTCACACATTTTATTAACATAGTACCATCTATTACTGTACTAAGAACATTTGCAAAAAGAACATTTGACATGGAATTTTTCTCACTTACGAGATGAATATCATTAGGCGGCGAAGTTCCAGCCTGAGAACGAATATTAACGGAGAGAATGGCACTAGAATAGGCTTCGAACTTAACTGTGTTCGGCAAAGACAATTCATAACATTGATCGTTATAAATGGATAATTCATGAACAAAAGATTCATCTTCAAAATTAAGATGACTTAAATTAGACGGAGAACGAACAAAATTGACATTGGATTCTTCAAAAAGTGGATGTGATTTATCGTACATACCGATACTGGTTTTTGGATCATATATCAATGGATCATAAACAACCAGAGGAATTTGTGTGCACCCAATACTTTCGTTCATGTATAAACACTCATTTTTAAAATCGAAAACTACTGGTAAAGAACCTAAAATATCCGTACCAAGAAGCATATTCCCGCTGAACGAACATTGATCTCCGACAACAATTGCATGTATATTAAACAGACGATTGTTTAACAACATTTGGAGTTTGACACGTCCCAGATTGGGTACGACGTTACCAGAAATAGATTTCAAAACTATGTTGTTTTCTTCTAATTTGAGAGGATATAACTTCTTTAAACTCTCGAATACTTTCCATCTAAGAAGAGAGACTCCACTCCCCAAATCGATATACGACGTTATCCCATATATAAACTCATATTCGACCGTTAAATCGATCTTAACATAAAAACTTTTCCCTATAAGAGGATTGTCTTCCACACTATTTACATCAGTGGAACACGGATTTGAATTAACTATATTTACAATATTAGCCTCTAAATTGGACATCACCACATTGCGAGACTGAGAATGCGTGGTCCCATTCAAAAAAATGACCCCCTAGACGAAGAAGAATGAACAGAATTACTAGAAAAACGATGCGGATTACGCAGATTTGCACAGCGATTTCGGGAGAAATCGTGCGGAAAATGAGAATTTGCACAGCGGTTCCGGGGAAAATCGGACGGCTGATGCGGATTAAATTGGGTATATTTTTGCCCAAATGAATTATTTCTGTCATATTTATTATAAAAACTTACACCAGGATCATAATTAGGATCCAAAAGACTCACCTGGACTTCAGGATTCTCTTCCGAAAAACGATACGAGTGCGGAGATTCATTTCTTACTATTCTGTTTCCGGGTTTTCGTACCGCGGTTTCATCGTAATTACATCGCATATTACGCCCCTTATTAACATTATTTGCACCCTTGGAGTATGAACTTGTCATATTTTGACCCTGATTCCCATTATAATGACTCCTGGAATAGTTTTGAGCATTGTCAAAACGCGAATTTGACCCTCCTTGAACAGTCGGATTTTTACCAAAATTTGCTTGGTTATGATTAACACTGGAGTGTTTTTGAGGATAATTATTACTATTTTTAGAATAATTAGAATGATTTGAATGATTGATAACCCTATAACGACGTAAACCTTCTTCAGAAAGCGGTTGCCAAACTGTACCCCTACATTTAGCTTCCGAACCTCTAGAATGACTTTTGAAACACAGACTACAGAAAGGGCGAAAGATACAAGCGGCAGTGCCGTGTCCATTATTCTCACATCGCCTACAAAACAATGGTTTTCTTACATTAGGACTCCTAGCAACAGAATTATTCACATTGGAAGAACGATCACGATAAAAACTTGGAACACTTTTTACATTATAAGACTGATGTGTTGAGGGAGGAGGAGAGATTTTCTCGGTTTGCGTAGCATACACCGGACTAGACTGAACAGAATTCGATGTTCTGTTGGAAGAAGAAACTACCTTACCATTATTTAAAACACTTGTCTTACGTAAATACGTTTGAACCTGTTGAGGTATTGAGTTATCTATGCTAAATTCTTCGTGTATAATCTTTTGGAATTGAGGCTTGACATTCGAATATAAATTAGAAAATAAGAGAAGACGACGCTGTTCGTCACTAAACTTTATATTATGTAATAACTCAGCAGAATCGATGAATGACTGTAATGACTTCTGAGCCTCTGTTAAGAACTCGGGTAATGAGTGATTAGGTGACCAATTGGTACCTACGAAGTCACTGAACGTTTCGAACGTGGATTTAGAAACGAGCGGATTGAGAACTAACGAAAGATCATTTTTAAACGACTCCCAGGAAACAGCCCCCCTAAGTTCTGGCGTACTTTGCACCAAATAAGCGACATTCCCTTCTTTCTGAGAGAGACAAACCTTATATAGGCCCTCAATTTTTCTATATCGCTTGTAATTCCTTCGTCTGCGAAGTAAGCGTCTACAGAATTGAACCAATCTGATAATTGAGGTCCGCACCAATTATTATTAACAAACCCTATCAGCAGAGGAATATTTGGACGAGAATGTGACAACCTGTCAATGTTAAGAACCGGACGTTGCATCTCGGAATTAATGGAAGAATCAGCCGAAGGAATATTTTGAGCTACGTTTTCGTCAGCAGAATTTTTTTACATCAATAACAATATTATCAGCGTTAAGATCATCAGAGATGTTGTCAAGATTGGAAATGTCATCAGTGGACATGAATGAAATATTATGAAAGAATGGAATGGGCACCACAAGAACATATACAGACGAATAGGAAAAAACAAAACTTAAAATGCACTCTTCCTGCTGAAATATTTCGATATACTATACGTGACATCCATATGTATATATAAAAGAAAATACCAAAAGAGAATCATTCAAAAAAAAAAAAATAATATAATAAAAAATAATAATATAATGTAAGAGTATATAATAATAAATATAAAATATAGAATATACTAGTCCTGTTATCGGCCGGCACAGTCTTTGGGGGAAGAACATCTCCTTGCTGAAATTTTCTTGATGGTCTAGCTGAATGCTTTGAAATAACGATACGATCGTGATCAGATCGAAGATTTTCAGAAAAATTTTTTTCTCCAACACGGTGTCTAGGGCACAAATAAAGAATTTAATGAACAACATAGGGGAGAAGTAGAAATATGCAGGAGTAATCAATTACCTCAAGGGTTGAGTTGAGGAATAATAAGAGGTTATGAAATAGAATTTGGCTTTTTGTCAGTAGAGATATTGAAGTCACAAACCATAAGAGTCTGATAATAAGTAAGGAAAGGATATATTTTACAGAGATTGTTTAGAAGATGTTATTTTGTTAAGAAGTCAAAAGTATATTTGTCAGTAAGGAAGAAGTCCAAAGGAGGTTCCAGCGGTATTTCGATTTTAAATGTAATAGTCTCTTATTATGTCTATGTGAAGTAAGTATCCATGCAATCGAATTGTCTAGCATGAATAAAATTTTCAAGTAGATTGATTTAGGATGAAACTAGAGACTTTTTTTCCACACCCAAATGATTATAGCACTGTCATCAACCTGATTGGCCAGAGGGAACAAGAGAAAATATATTAAACTCATGGATGATGTGGAGAAAAAGATTTAGCGTCGAAAAGGAAATTGAACGCCTTCTTGTGATATGGATCTGATGAGCAGGAATTAATAAAAGCTCTCACTTTAGTTTTCAGATTTTATGGAAGCATCTTCAAGAGTCCAAGCAGTCCAGTATCAATTATAGTTAGCGTATGCAAGAACACTTATATCGCCACCCCTAATCTATCGTTCCGATCAAAGTGCGGAGAAAACCGCATAGGGCAGGCAAGTGAATAGACTCGTTGGACTTGCAGAAAAGTATTAAAATTAAGGAGATATAAGGCCTGTGGGTTAATTTATAACCCAATAATCGCACCTGAGAAGGTGTGGTGTACAAATTAAGGAGAGGCGAAGAGATGGCTGAGATGGATGTGCCATATCATGGAGGATCGAGTGTAGTTCAAGTAATTAGCGGTTGGGATGTAAATCCAGCACACGCATGTGTATAATTATTTCACGGCAAACACACCGATAATAGAGTATAAGAGCTAATTCTTCTGACACTTCTAGAGTATTAAAGAAGGAGCGAAACATCCAAAGAGAAAGATCAGGAATTGATATAGTGTTAACTATTAAATACTCATGCTAATAAACAAGACCTCATAGTATTATTCGGATCAGCACAAATGATGAGTATTCTTATCGTGAGTAGTCATAAGAACAATGATTTGTTCAAAAAAAGGCATGAAACTCTGTTCTGTAGGAAAAAGTAAATAGTATGCAACGAACAACATAGTAGTATGTAGATAGCCTAAAAAGAATGTAAGTAAGGAAATTTTAAGACACACAAAGATATACACTCGAAGTTCAATTGATAAGATTATGAGAATATCAATTCGAAGACTGATAAACCTGATGCTCTTCAAATGTTAATATTAGTGGATGTCACATTAATATACTCCAATATCATATCTCTATCAGTACAGATTATAATTAAAATATAAGTTTTAGTTGGATAAATTTAAAACGAAGTTAGAAGTGATAGATATATTAGCTCACAGATTGGATCTCCAGACAATAACAATAAAAAACACAATTGGTGTTATATGAGTTATAGAGTAGTTTATGTGAATTCTACACGTAAGCAGATATATAGAAGTGCAATAGCCTCTGATTTTATGAATAAAGGTCTAATAAAGAATAGCCATATGCTTTGGTGCTAATGTCATGCACCATAGACATGCAACAACAAATTAATATAATATCCAAGATATATATAATATATTATTATAATATAATATATATATAATATACTTATATATATTATATTAATTAATATATATATATATAATGATATTATTTTATTATATCTATTCAATATGTATAGCGGTTAGGATATTAAGTGTAATCAAATATAGTAATGATTGTTATATAACGTATATACATAATATAATAACTTTATTATATATATATATATATTATTACATCTAATATATGAAGGACTTACATGTCTATGGAGTATATGAGTAGACATTCACTCAAACGAAAAGTATTGGTGATTTAGATGATGGACTTTGCACATTAAACACATATACTATTTATACTATATCTTCTTCTTATGATTGATAATCTTCATCGGGCTTAATTGAAAGATATTTTGTATCCTTTCTTTTATTATTTCAATTATATTATTAAGAGCGTTTATAATAGGCGTCGTGCGCTTTTCAAAAGTTGTGTATCTATCTACATAAAAGGTAATCCATATAGGTCAAAAATATGAATAAGAAAAAATAGGACTATGGTTTTTAATTTTTTGTGGTGGGGGCATATTTTTGCCATCTATTACGTAATCAGACTTTACTAAATTTATCGTTCATTTCGATTTTCTTGCACCATATATGTCGTGAATTATTACCTCAAGTAATCTTATAACATATAGGTATTTTGATAAGGTGATTGGGTGTACTCAACAAGAAGTAATTTATAAACAGAATTATTGAATGAGAATACAGTTGTGATATGTCTTTTGCACAAGTAAAGCAAATCCGTGGTGGAAATACTCACTTGTTGGCGGGTGAAGTTTTCCAAGTTGTAAAACAAATGGTGTGAGAATTACACCTGACCACAGACACTTTCTAATACTTATTTTTAAGGGGAGGATTAGTAGATAGATTTGAAGTGAAATATTCAAGTAGCTTAGCATGAATACTTTGGAATATATTATTACAATGAATGAGCTGTCCTAAATAACGGAATACAACATGTAATATCACGAAAGGACTCTTCACCTTTTAAGAGTCAACTGTAACATAAGAGTATGTATCTAGGCGATTAATGTATGGTAAACCGTGTTGTCACATAGGGATAATTTGTTGTATCAAAGTGCAATCATTCTAGACGTCTCCCCTAATCAACAATCTCTATTTATATTCTAACAAATATGGCAATTTTACGCATTTATTATAATTTCACAATGTAACTTGATTTAGTCTTTGATTTTATGTACTACATTGATATTTCCAGATGATACTTTTTATCTAATGTGATGCTACGGGAGCGCATGAATGTTTGATGGTAGATTGAGTTCTCATAGGAACTATAGTCAGCCATTGAAGCGGCTCTTATTGAATATACTTCAAGCTAATACTAATTTTGCGATCTTGCTAAGACGAGTGTCTTGGGTACTAATGTGGGAACATATAATATGTTTACGAAATTGCACTATATTAAGCTTTGGGCTCCTCTTAAGACGAAGTAAATTTCTGGAGATAAAGAAGGGAATCCTTCAAGAAGAGATATTTTATATCGAGTTGAATAGAATTACTCACGTAAGTTACTTTTTTCATGGTGAGCTATGGGAGACTTGGAGGAGCTCCACCCTGTAAGTGAGCTAAAGTTATATCATTCGACATATGATAACCATATATAGGGGTAGATGGTATGATTTTGAGCAAGTTCATTTAAGTATGGCAGGGTGTATTCCTGTCTGAATTCAATGGGTGACAGTACAGTGACCCTCACTAATAGCAAGATGGTAGAAAGAAGAGTGCTAGCCATAATACTTTCTAATCATCTCTATCCAACTACATTCACCGAGCAGCAATGGCTATATAGATTCACTCATTAGCTAGTAATTAGTTCGTATATATGTGAGAGATTTTCGAATGTTATAAATGCCTATTGAGTACTTAGTATGTGGTGTGATGGGGTATATAGAGCGGAGAGTAAATGAGTTTATGTCCGTTCGATCCTTTTCGAAGTATCAATGAATCTTAGGCTTTGACTGTAAGTCTGTAACGTTAGATATTTTGAACGTTTCAACGTAGATCGAATAAGACAGTAAGTTCCAGCATCACCGACGGCATCGGTAGCTGTGCTAGTTATTGTCTCTTTAGTAATTCAAATACTTCTCGAGACTTTGTGCACGTCTGAGCGTTGCTGTGCATGTCTGTTGGATTTACCTAAGTTAACTAGCAAAACGACTAAACAACTATAACGTGAGTATATCCTTAGGTCAATCTATGTTTGAGAAGGACCTATCATGGCTAGTGAAACTTGCAATTCTGAACTAATTTCTCGTTAGAATTATCATATAGTAGAAGATCAGAAAGCTTAGAAAATCTTTGTTAGATTTTACATGAAGCTGCTTGATACTGATAGGATTGGTAGGTAAGAAGTAGTTTATTGTTTGTTTCAGTGAATATAATTTAGTCAAAGAGTTAGTTTGGCTTATCAATTCTGTAAACGAATTCGGCAACATTGAAATAGCCTTCATATTTTACTTCAGCAGTTGTTGTCATAATGATAATGTCCTCCATCTACATTACTGCATAAGGGATTGCTAGAGTTGTGCTTTGATACACATAGCTCGCTGTAACGAAACAGATTGAGTAAGCACAATATTTATATCAGTGTATATGATATATTACTATGATAACTCTCAGTCGGGAGAAAAAGTACGACTTGGTCTGAAGGTGGAAATAGAATTAATCAATCGAGTAATCGACGTCTCGAGTATTTAAGAATAAGTACGTACTCGATAAACATGAACGACGTATTATTGTGTGATAATGGGTTAAGATTGACTCTGTTATTCTATTATCTGTATTGTAATACGATATATTCTCTAGAAGTTGATCTAGACAAATCACTATAGTGAACTGATCGCTACATCAGTTTCCTGGATTTAGTCTAACCACTCGATTACAGTATTGCTTGGAAATATGCTACTTTAAGAGAACCTATGTTAATTCACATAGTGGCGGAAAATTCACTCGAAATAAATGTGAATGCACAGCGACGAGTTCCCAGCGTTTACATCACGATTCGATCTAACTCTCTGTTAACACACGAACTATGCGTCAATGATCGGTAGCATAACATTAATGAGTGACTACTAGATACTGTCATTCAACAGGATACTGTTCCGAGGTGGATACTGATCTCCTACCATTCAGCGTACTCGTGATCTTCCAAATAGAAATGGCGAGAGAGAGTCTTTGTTTCTCTGCGAGCTTGTTGAGTCGACGTGGATTAGGGGCATGAGAGTTCTGCCTTGGTCCTAACTTTGTCGTTCTACATACCTAGAAAATGAATGGAGTTGGGCGAAGTATTGAGTGACTGGCTATGTTGGTATCTAAGTGAGTTCGTCTGAGCTGGGATCTTAGTTCTCTCTGCGGACTACAAGGAGAGTAATAGTACGCTGTAATTACAAGAATGGATTTGCTGATTTCAGATGTTCGAATAGAGGTGTATACATTAGTAAGTAATGTCACTCTGTAACATATCAGTAGTACTGGAAGATATTTGCTTATGCTGTCTCCTCTGCCTAGCACAAGTGAATCGTACGGCTATGCTTAGTTCTGCTATTCTTATTAAGTGGATGCAGTTTTGTGATGCAAGGAACGATTGTCACCAATCAAAAGACTTACAGATCTAGACACGTGTCTCTAGTCTGGTTTGTAGTAGAATAAAGGTAAGGGAAAATTCTGTATAATTGCCTCTTTTTAATCAACAGCGTTCAAAAAGTATTCATTTGTCCTCATACTATATATACAATATTACCGAATTTTGCGCTATCGAATGAGATATTACAATTCGATTAACCGTGCGATACAAATGCAAAGGGACATTTCATCCCTGCAGGAACTAAGATGGTTTTCATTTCCGCTGTACACGCGTAGACCTTAGTCACTTCTCACAATTCTCAGAGCAGACTGATCTTGCACTTGCATCAGGTGAGCCACAATATCAGATAAAGAATTTTATGAGCTTACGTAATTAAGGCATATCCGTCAATTATATAGTAACTTTGGCGCTCTATCAACTTCAAATTCGAAGACTACGTATGATTGAGATATCTAGAGTATGGTGCTTCTATCTGCTTTACCTGAAGATCTGGGACCAAAAGAGATTCATATTTAGTATACGGGTTTTTGAAATGGGGGCTGTGGATACTAACATTTCAACAACTCCTCTGCGTTCTACACGTACACTGGAGATTTGGACAATTCTCCTGGCTTAACCGTCTCTCTATTCTGAACCCTCAATCATCAAATGGAGAATCTACATAATTTTGGGCTATTCATTACTCCTTATGTGCATGCGTATGCTTGAATCCGGATTCGAGTGCACTCTGACCGAGGCTGATCAGCTGGATCGCAAACACTAGCGTAATGAAAAGAAGACGTTAACATAGGGAATACCAGCTTCGAGAATCCGATGGTGGACTCGGAAGATTAAACTACGACTGACACAGTTAATATTTCAAAAATTGGAGAGCTACCTAGCGAGCCAGAATTAACAATGCTTGAATCACATTCAGTATCTGACACGATGGCATCAGTACTCAATAACTGATATATTCGTCTCGTCTTAAAGGCTGCCCAGTATCTCACTTATCCTTATATAGGACAAGGAGGTGCTCTCTCTGGCATGGGACAAGAGGGTGTGCTTCATACATCGATGTCGTCGATAGCACTTAACATCTAGACCTACAGCGACTCTTAGCTACGAAGGATGGAAAGATGTTGCAGCGTTCCAGGCCTTTTTGGCTAATTGGACCAATTTAACATAGCTTCCTAGGGAAAGTGGCTTAGCAGGCTCGAAGCCAAGTGTGAGGCGCACTTTGTCAGAAAATGGCTGCAAATTGGGCAACAAGCATCAATCAAATAACAGCACTTTGCTGGAGCCTCTTCTCCTCACCTCGCAGTTTGAAACTCAAGCCATGTAGCGGCAGGTTTCGGAGTTTGGACACGCCAGGATGGGTGATTTATGTTGTTAATAAGTGTGTCGCGTCTTTATAATCCAGTGGGTAATCTGCGGTAACGTAATTTTCTGAAGTACAGAAGTAGGTTTTTAACAATAATAGACAAGATGTTTTAGGGAGGTAATATGCTGTACCTTCTCCAAACCCAAAGTTATGCATAATTGGGGCAAGCGAGTAGGATTTTGCGTTAAGGAAGGGTGAATTTTTGATACATTGGAATGTAGTTGCATTGTCTTTATTTGTGAAGGAGATTAAGTGAAGTCATCAGTAATCGATAGTTTGTCTATGGTTCCAGCTTGTTTGAAAGATCGTGCGTAACTAATTGTGCTTGAAACACATCTTGGTTTTACTTTCATTTGCGAGAGGAGGCTTTCTGCTCAGTTTCTGAGGGACTCAGAAGATGTGGAATGCTGTATGGATTATAGGGGGTAATTTGGATTTTCATGTCTGTGATTAATTACGGTTTACGACGGGGGTGAAGGGGATAGCATGTTATTATTCGTAGGTGCAGGCGGACAGGCAGTATATTTGGTTTCGACGATTTGCTTGGACGTCTGCATCTCGTTAGTTTTCTCGTAATCGTTCCAAATTAGTTTCGACGATCGTGTGAGGCTGGTTTCGGTTCGGATTTTAAGTTGGATAATTGTCAATGGTAATTCATGACCTGAATATTAAAGGGGTTCAGAGACAGAATATGCTTGTGACGCGCGCAAGAAAAGATTGTCATCATACTTACTTAAGAAAACTCTTTGAGTTAAAACCTAAATTAATTTGCAATGTAATCTATTTGAGATCTATTTCTGTGTCGTTTATATATTATGCGGGCTTTTAGGCGGCATGGTTGATTTCAACTGTAGCAGAGGTTAAGGTGCCATTGTTCTTAGGAGGATGTTAGGATCTCAAGGGGGCAGTGTCATTTCAATTTTAAAGGTCTCGCTGCCGCGGACGAGAACAAATAGGGAAATAGTTGTGGGCTATGTTGGCTCTTTTCGACAGCTTTCTGATGGGACTATATGTTAGTTTATATTTTAACGTTGTGGCATAGTTTCATTATCTTTAGTTACTTTGTTTGTTAGTCGTTCCATGATTTCGTTTTGTGTCTATGTGTTTTTAAAGCCTTAGATTACAGATAGCTTGGTTGAGTAGTATCGTTTTCGTGCTCCTGCAAGTATAAATGGATATCTCATGAGTACTGAACAGTGAGTTTTTTTGTTTTAATCGCATGTTGATAGTAGAGCTGGTTGTTGATGGAACCTGAGCTAATTTGGTTAATATTCTCAAACGTAATATTGAGGGGGTGATATATACTTAAAAAGATTATATTCTGATTCATAAACTATGAAATTAGGGGTTTTTACGATTTTTGGAAAAACGATTAACTGTACTAACTTTATTTCTTGAATAGAGCTCAGTAAGAGAATTATATAATTGTGTTTAATTGATCCGCACACAAGCCTCAACTGTCTTTCCTTAGCGTTATGGGTGAAAAATCATTTATGTATCATTGTGGTATATTCGATTATTGTCATTAGCGAGTAAATAGGCACAGGAGCATAAATCAATACTCAATATCGAAAATTATACTGACAAGTTTGAATTTTTAATTTTCATGATTCGAAAATTTATCCTATTTTGAAACCAATCAAAGCATATTTACTCTGATTGCTAAACATATTTCTCTGGTGTCCTTTTTGTTCGTGTGCGGTTTTACTTTTCTTATGTTCATTGAATGAGTATGCTCAAGTGGTGTCGCGTTGGCGAGTCGCCTTCGATCGTAGGATTCTTAACCGTGTTGTTAAATTCCATATTTAATTAGGTTGAAAGAGTATATTTGAGAAGTATTCTTTTGAGTGATTTTGACAATGATGCAGGATTGGCTCAGATAAGAGTGAGAACATATTCATTTAAGAAATTAAATTCCCTGTGTAGAAAATTGTGTTGATTAGCCCACAATGAGAGAAGTAATTATGATACAGCAGGCTACCAGCTATTTATAATTAGTGATCTCGTTGCGACTGTGGGTAGCTTATTTCACGCGTGTAGAGAACATAAGTCGTAGTTTGCGATGTTCTTCATTAACTAAGGGCTACTATATAATTAATTTTAAAAAAATAAAGCATATATTGAGAGCTGAAATTATTTTATGAACGTCATAGTAGTGTGTAACCTACAGGTTGGTTATACATGGTGTTGATACGGATTAGGAGAGCAACGATGTAGAGTATTGTTGGCTATATGACTTAGGCGACATGGTTTGCAACCACACAAAGCTTTGGACAAAAAATGTATTGAGAGATTTGTATTACTTATAAAATTTCCGCTTCTTTGCCTTATGGGGCTTCCGCGGTCTGCAGAGAATGACAATTAATTTTCTGGACTGGCTTTACGAATATTTGAATTGTATTTCGCTTAATTTGAATTTTTAATTAAAAGAATTTACGAGGGTTTTCATAGCCAACCACACTAGACTTTTAGCATTGTTTGTACTCTAGTAATTCTAATTTACCAGCATAATTTGGCTTACCTAAGCTATTTATTTAGTTATTGATTTGTAAGATTGTCTCGGCTAAAGCGTGTGAGTGACTGACGAGAGTTCAGGCGCTCAGTCTGTTCGAAGATTAAATTGGTTATCGGGGTACCTTGACTGGGTCGTCGCATCACTTTTGGGTGATTTCCGGATTTTCGGTACTCCTTCGTTAACACCTAGAGTGTTGGTAAGTGCCGAATTGAGTAGCCGATCCTTGAGATTACTGAAAACAGTACCGACTGAGTTCGACGAAATTTCATGTCCTCCCTCTACTTAAAATGACTTTAGAACTAGATACTTCACGGTGTAAAGTATTTTTTCTGTTGTTTAGATTAAAAAATGGCATTTTAAGTAACCTTAAGAGTCCATACCCTGGACAGTGTCGAAAGTTCTCTTGAACTAATAAAGTAGCTAGCCCTTGTTGAGCATGTGATTCTCGATGATAATTGACTGACTATTTTGTGATACGTGCTCGCGATTCTAGGCGAACTTCAGCCCGGACGGTGAGCTGAGGTTGTCGTTGAAACAAATAAATACAATAATGATGATCTTTTGAGATTCTTTTGCTCTCTTCAGAAGGGCTCGAACTCTCACACATTTTTAGACTATATAGTGTTGTAGTTAGTGTCATTCGTCGAGTCCTGTCGCAACACCTTGTTTTTATCCTATTCTATTTTGATTACATAGTCGCACTATCTGAATGATTCTTAGAAAATGCTTGTGTAAGCTTAGATACTCTCCCGTCTCGTTAAATAATCTTTATTAATTTGAAACTTTAGTGCTGAGTACACGCTGCAATGGTCGAATTTCAAACCTTACATTTTTAGGTTTTGAAAATGTGTCTGGAAGTCGCTCCTATTGCTCCGCCTATCATTGGAGCGTATTAAAACCTCATCTGTCGTCATATTGATCCTACAGTACTCTCGCCCTCAACAACCCCAAGAACTGAGTCAAATGATTTTACGTTCTTTCATAGCGTCTAACACTATTTCGTTCTGCTTCCCTTCCGGGTAATTGTCTGTAAATTTATTTCTCTGCTCCTTCTTTGCATATTGGTTTCGTATGCAAATAGCGTGCATCCTATAACTCTGCGAACAGCTTAAGATGATAAGAATCTGGTCAATCCTTGAGGCACGGTAATGCAATGACTACTTTTCTTCTCTCTGTCTCCTGTGTAGATCGGCTTTTAATGACTAGTATTGACTACTCGTATTGTGCCGTTCTACCATGATCTATACTGATGTTATATCGTATTACTTATATCTTCAGATGTTCACTTCTTATTATCATATACTGATCTTATATATCTTATTACTTTCTATTATTACGTTCTGCCTTACTTACGTTTACTATCTTAACCTATGTAGTCTCCTTCTTCTTATTACTCTATCTATCTATATGTTCAATCTATAATTTACTTATCCTATTCATGTTTCTATTCTCTTATCTCTTATCTACTTCTGTACTATCTCTCTCTATGATTCCAGTCATATCATTCTCTATTATCTATTCGTCTCGTTCTAGGTGACTAGGTCTAACAGTACAGAATATTCAAACGCTAAGTTACAAGGGAAAACCAACAGGAGAATGACGGTGGATATCTGAAAATGTAGTTTCAATCACGTAATCGCAGTAGTCTCTCAAAATACTGAAAACTATGAGAATATGTAGTGAATAGAAAATGGACAACTTAAATACTCTATTTATATCGTGAAATAACTTCCGTAAAGATATGAATCAATGTATCTCCCAGAAATAAGTCTTGTTATAAGGGACCCGTTACGACACGACTTCACGAGAAGATTTAGATCAGGATTCTAAAAAGTATTAGAGAGTTTATGAAAGAAAAATATATCTACTGAAAAAAGTGGAGGAGCAATAGTAGGTTTTATATAATATTAATAATTGGACATCTTGCCTCAATATGTTTCTGCAGTATATTTTTAGCGTTAAACCTGTTATCTCGCGATCTCACTATTCAACTTAAATTTATTGTTTGTGCATTCCTCATATAATTAATAATTTGCTAAAGTTAAAAAAATAAAGTATGAAGAAAAAACAAGTAAGCTCAGTCGGTTTAACCTACGTATAGTATATAAGATGCAGTCATAACTTCAGTGCATTTTAGTCTCATTTAATTAAGAATATCGCTCTTCTTCGCTCTCAACTTTTTCATCACATAAAAGTTCTAAACAATTTTCGCGTACTCATAATCTCAATTATCTCGAATACGTCGTCAAAGAGAGTAGGGCTGATGACCTGTGCTGTGGAATTATCAAATGACGGATTGACCTATCTGGTAGACAGTCTAGATATAATAGTTTACCTTGATATCTATGTAATGATATTAGGATGATATCGATAGTTATACATCGTCAATATAGGGGTCGCGTATATAGTGACTAGATGTGAGAGATAAGTATCATAAACACTGATTAGCTTAGAGTACGGTGTAATTTAGCGGTTTAAATACTATATATATATATATATATAAGTCGTATATATATATATAATTACATCTATATCAATCTTTCATCACTATCTTAGTTAATCTCTTCTATCACTGATTCAACAGTTCAAAAACAAAGCAGTTTCTTCGAGATAGCAATTGCATAAAGATGAGAATGAACGTTATTAGAGAAAGTGGTGTGGTGGTGATGCTCGTATATACGGGGTATCAATCTGAGAAGTACATTATACACTTGTAACATGCTATTTCTGAGATCTGCGTTTTGTCAGTCATGTGGAAAGGGATTCGAAATGAGTCGGCTTGCGTTAAGCGGATGTATATCAGGTTTGGTGGTGTTTTGGGACACCGCACGCGTCGTTTCTGCTGTGTGAGACATGCTAAGGAGAAAGTGGATTGGTGCAGTCGTGAAAGAAATTGTCTTTAAGGAGTACAAAGATGTGATGTTCGGGTGGGATCAGAGGGTCGCAGAACAATGGTGTCAGGTTCGATAGGAGAGCTCGTGCGGGGCTTGTAATCTGGGGCAGTGTGTGGCCTCCACTGCAGGGGGATGAAAGCTTACATTGACGATTAATCGGCAGCAGCTCGTGCGGGCTCGTTGCTCGCTGTCTCCATGATGGCTCTCACGGTGGATTTTGTCTTGTGTGTGACGAGCTCTCGACTAATTAAATGTACACAGAGGGGGGGGTAGGGCTGGGCTTTCTTCTTCGACGTTTAGTTCATGGTTCTCAGGAGCTACGGTGCTTTGTCATTTCCCGAAGTTCATGCTTCTCTTGCATGTGTGACGGCTGATTGATGTGTGAGGTCTTCATCGCTCGTCGTCCTCTTCTAATGTGCTCTGATGGCGTTACGCATGGCTGTCTATGCCGGGTGCAGGGGTCGTGTACCATTATGTAGACTGCAGAGCTCGTAAGGTGGAGCTTACATTGGCTTTGTGGGGCAAAGGTAGGAGGTGAAGAAAGAAAGTAAAGAAAGAATGTAAAGTAGTAAATATAAATATGTGTAGTAATAAATTAGATATAGAGTATATATATATAGATAAGATTCCCGGTCTATTATTTATAGATGATAGTTAAGGATGTCATATATATATGATATTATATATATATTATATTATTTTTATCTTATATATTACTGAGGGGAGTGTGCCGATATATTTCGTAGTTAGTATTAATTTCGGGTATGCGGCTATTCGCGCCAATAATCCAGAATATTTCGGGTCATTCGCTTTTGCAGAAGCTATGCGGGCCGAATATGTGAGCTTTGCCTTGAAGCAGATAAACATTACGGTATTCAACCATTAACGGGAATAGTGTTGATGATTTTCAATGAGTTATAGAATTGGAAATTTGTAGAAGACTTACTTTCCAAAGAATGTGAAAAACTATAGCGAAATTTTGTAGCGCAACTGATGGCTGAAAATATCACTGTTGGCTGCATGTGTGCTCAGATTGCCTGATTAAAGAGCCGTTTGGACATTTTTCAATGAGTGTCTAAAATAGAGGATCTGTATTACTTAGTGATACAGGGAGAGTAATGGACCAAACGTTGGTGAGCTTGAGGTAATAGTCAAGGGAGAGTGGCTCTGGCTGGGATCGAATTTCCACTAGTTAATTCAGCAATTTGCATCACTATGCATGCCACGGATTTACCGCTTTTTTTTGCTTGACAGATGTCTGTTCTGCCGCTGCCGGCTTAGCTTGACTTTTGCAAGAAGCCATGATCTTAGTTTTTTCAACATTGCAGAACATTGCAGCTGAAAGCTGTAAGAACTTACAGATGCATAATCCGCGCTGAATGTCAACCGAGCAAAATTAACTTTCGAAGACGTTTTACATGGCCTGGCAACATGAACTTTATGATATGCATGTAAGAGAGTAATGTTTGAAAAAAGGGTTCCCCTATCCAATACGCTCGCTGATAGCATCAGAAATGGTGACTGAATTTTCAGTGCGAAAATTATCCGTGTTACTTGAGCCATGTTGAAACATCACTAAACAAGCATTAAACGTAACATACAGTCGCCAACGTGATCCTTCCATTGTTAGCAATAAATCCTATTATTGTAAATAAGGCATTAAAGGCAAAAGCTTCAGATGGAAGTAAGTTAGACTAGTTGACGAACTTTAGAAATCAGTAGAAAAAGACTTTCTAAGTTTTTCTATGTAGAGTTAAATCTTTGTGCTGTTAGCTACATTTCTGTATGATCTGCGATCTAAGCTAATTTTCAACGGATCAGATGAATCAGTAAAAATATTATGGTCGTTGAGGCCATGGAAGAATGACATTGAAATTTTAGCTCTGACTTCTTCTGCTGAGATAATTCCACGTAGTGGGGTAATAGTGGAAGCTAAGGCTTCCTTTTTCACTTCTTAATGGAATTGTTTATAGAAGAAATTGTGGCATCAAGAATCGTCATACAGAAAAGAGAGTGAGAGTGAAAAAAGGAAATGTCCATTCATGTCTAACGGATGTTGATTATGTGTTATGAATTTATAGAAACTTGGTCTGAAACATAGTGAAATTAAACGAAATATATAGACAAGTTTGCCTACTTTGACAGTGAAGACAATGATATTCCTTCAATTGGGTGGAATAAATCACTGGAAATAGTTTTTATGAATTTGAAAAAACTAGCAAAGTAAAATACTTAACAACAGTAAACGCCCATACAGGTGAAAAGAATATTTAAGAATGATGAGGAGAACATTCTAGGAAAGTCGCTCTTGAACTGTGCTACAAGGATATGATGAAATTGCTAATAATTCTTTCAGTTTTAACCTTAAGAGCTTAATTCAAATGAAATTTAGTTAATATTAAGTTTCAAACTTTTCAAACTTTCATTTAATTTATTACTCTTAATATGTTGCTAGAATGGTTATGTGAAGGTAAGAAATAGTTGTATTATATCTTTTGTTTCTATTAGCTTTGTCATTAACGACTTGGTAAACATAGAAATTTTTGGACGGGTTTCGCAGTTGAGTATTATTGGATGTGCTGATTGCGCAAAACAGTATCGGTTTTGCATATCGACGATCGCATTTGTGAGCATATTGTGTGTAACACAGATTTGTAAAAATTTATGATTTTCACCCTTTTTTGATAAATTATGCACAATTATTGGAATAATATATTATATATATAAATATATATAATAATATATATATATATAGTATCATATATATATAT
>JABUQX010021810.1:0-2500 GCA_015478945.1 Trachelipus rathkii
ATTGGCTCGTTGAGAGGGGAAAAGTCTGCATTGCCGTTTTACCTTTATAGGTTAAATAACAATCTACCAAAATAAGAAATTAATTAAAACCAGATTTTTAAGAATTTTATAAATGCTTATTGTTACTAGACTTTTATAGCTTGATGCACCAAGAGATCCGTTCATAAGGATTACGGTATTGTTTGCACTTACATATTATCCTTGTATATATGGACCTTGTTACTCTGTGTTATTACTAATATATATATATAATATATATTATATGATATATATATATATATATTAATTATATTATATATATATATAATACTATATATATATATATTATATAATATATATATATATATATTGATATATATATATATATATATATATATGTATATATATATGTAATATCTATATATATAAATAATATATATATATATATAATATTATATATTTATATAATAATTATTATATATATATACTATATATATATATTATATTATATATTACTATATATATATTAATTATATATAATATATATATATACTTATATCTTATATATATATTATATATATAATATACTTTATATATATATATATTATATATATATTATATAAATTATATATATATATATATAAATATTATATATATATAATTATATATATATAATATCTAATATATATATATATATATTCATATATTATTATAGTATATATATATATATATATATATATATTATTATATAATACTATGTAATATATATAATCTATATATAGTATATATACATTATATATATATATATATAATATAATATATATATATATATATATATATATATTATATATATATATATATATATATATATATACTATATATTATAAGTATGCAATTTTTACAGTTTGGTAAATGGCAAGAAATGACATCAAATACCAACATCGAGTTAAATGCCTTGATGAGTTCCCTTACAGAAGATGTATAGCGAAAATTTCCATTTTATCTATAAATATCTTTTACCAGATTATTAGTATGTTTATTTTAAGTGTTTTGTATTTTGTAATATATATATATATATAATAATTATATATGTATATATATATATATATATATATATAATTATATATATATATTATATATATATATGTATAATATTATACTTATACTATATATATATATATATTATATATATATATTATTATATATATATATATATATTTTATATATATATATATATATATATATACATTATAAATATATTGTACTATATATATCTATATATATATATATATATATATATATATATATATATCTATCCCTATATATATCTTATCTATATGTTATCTACTATATATAGTTATATATATATATATATATATATCCCAAACCCCATAATCCTGTTTGCATTTCATTGTCACCACTTTCCCTAGAATAAATGACTAAAAGCGCAGGCACCATAGAGAACCTACCTAATATCAAAATCTAAGATCACCTAAACAAACCTCTAATTAAAGAAATTTTCCACACCATATTCCATCCCTATTAAATGGACTATCCAGAATCAAAACATAACCAGATGTAACATTTTATTCACCAAATGACTTACATACAAAATTTCCCAATGCCAACACAAACAGAACTAAACTCCCCGACGTATCTCCCATACATTTATCCAATATACCAAAATAACAAAACTGATCCTCTTCTTTCAAGAAAATATATTTCAAACTACAAAAAAAGCAGAATGTGCACAAATTCTTCTTAACTCGTAGAAAGCCAAACTTATACAAACCTATAATTCATCTCCAACGCCTCAACACTTAAATACAGCTATTTCCACCAAAAACTTCACTTCTATTAATTTCAAAAAAACACTAACCAAAAACATTAAAACTCGGGGATAACTCAAATATTTACAATCCAATCTACTAAACACCTGAAAATCTCAAACCTGATCAAAATAGCGTAACCTAATTAAAAAATCAGCACAGCAAACACAAACAATAACCCTATAATTAATAATTTAAACACACAAATAACAACCAAAGCACACACCTCAAACAACTTTCAAACATTTCTAGCAACAAACCTTGAGGAACACAAACAACAATTTAGAATGTTGGGAGAGCACAGTAAATTCTGTAAGGCCAAATGCCAAAAAAAACTACCAAATCTCCCACATATGAACCATTAAAATAAATCCAAACTCTCAACCTCCGACAAACAACACTCAAACCTTCTTAGCCTACAAACATTTGCCAAAAAACAAAATGTCAAACCTGACCCAACACAAACCAGGTACATATCAAAATTCCCTTGAGAAGATAAAAAGTAATCCACCAACAAACAATATAAATAACACCAAATGACATAAACCAAACACCATAAAAACTGTTAAAAACCTCACCAAACAACTGAACCTGACAACATCTCAAATATACACATTAAACACTTAGGTAACACCGCACTAACCCATTTAGCACCACATATGCCAACTGTCCATTAAACAAAATATTCTATT
>JABUQX010021810.1:7500-20000 GCA_015478945.1 Trachelipus rathkii
CTAGAGAGAATGTTGAGAATAATAGTAGAGCCCAGGCTGCGGGAAGAGTAGTACAGATATGAAGGAACAAGCACGACGGATCTCTTGTTCACCCTGAGAATTACGTTGGAATAGGTATGAGAATATAACAAGCGAGCATATACAGATTTCATAGATCTGAAGGAAGCTTTTGATTCAGTGCCTAGAGAGAGACTGTGGAGAGTGCTGGAGAGATAATATGCAGTGGGAGAAGGTTGAGAGGAGCTCTGGAGAGGTTGTATGGGAATAGTATATGTAATGTAAGAACATAATTTGAGAATAAGGAATGGTTCGAGTTGAGAACAATGGTTAAACAAGGAAGCTTGTTGTCACCATTTTTTTGTATCGTATCTGGATGTAGTGATAAAGAAATTCAGAGAGGATAAAGGAGATTTGAGGGTGATATTCTGGCGTAGGAGGATGACTTGGCGGCTGGAGTGCAGAGTGAGACAGGTTGAGAGAGGTAGTGATATGTTTTGCGAATATGCTTAGAAAGGCCTGTTTGACTATGAACTCAGTGGTGGACAGTAGAGAAGGAGGGAGAGAGCTGAGAATGGAGGTGGAGGGGACTAAGATAAAGATGGTGTAGAAATGTAAGTATTTGAGTAGAGAATTTGGAAGAGAGGGAAGAAATGTGCAAGAGATCATAAGTAGCATGATATTTGATGGGGTGTCAGCACGATTTTAATATATGGGGCACAGACATGGAGTTCGACCATAAGAGGGGATAGGAAAATACAGTAGGCGGAGATGTAGGTTTTGAGAGCGATTGTGAGAAAGACTAGAAGAGACAGACAGAGGAACGAAAAAATAAGAGTGGATAAAGTAGGAGTAAAGGCTACATTGATTAAGATGAATGCAGCCAAATTGAGATTGTGGGGACATATGGAGGGGATGCAAGAGAGGAGAGTGGCCAAGAAGAGATGTGAGGGGAGACCGGGAGGAACGAGACCAAGTGGAAGACCCTTACAAAAGATGGGAGAGTACGGTGGAAGACTCATTGAGAAGACAAGGAATGCCTTTTATGCAGGATCTGAATGAAGATAGAGTCTTGGTGGATAAATGAAGATATATAAGAGTAGTGGGCCCGCTTAGAGAGTCTTGACCCTTCTTGAGATCAGTTGTAAGCAAATATATAATAATATATATATATAATATATATATATATATAATATAAATAGTATAATATATATATATAGTATATAATATATATAATAAATATATATATATATAATAATATAAATAATATATATATATATATATATATATAGTATAATATATATATTATTTCTATTTTTGTTTGGTTTGTTCTTTATGTCGTATTTTGGGTGGCACTTTGAACGGGTACAGGAAAGGAACAAAGCAGATAGAAATGTGAAAATCTTCACTAAATAAAAGGACACCATCCGAGTTTCATACCTATTCAATACTGTTTGATGTGGCTTCTATGCGTTGCCCTACACACATCTAAACGATAACCAAGTTCTTCCCACACACGGTTAAGGATGTCTGTGTGAATAACGTCTATGATTCTCTTTTTTAAATGGTTATATGTCGTTGATACGTTCTTTGTAGAAATGTTTGCCTTCACATAAACCCAAAGTAAAGAGCCTTAAAGGGCGTTAGAATCTTGGAGTCAGGTGACATTGCGTGACGAGAACCTCTGCCATCCACGCTGGGAGAATGTTGTATTCGAAACCCCGAAAAATGGACGGGCGTAGTGTGGAGTGAGCGCCAAAATGTGAACGAGATGAACCTTCTGGAAATTGAGGCACTGCATACAGCTCAACATGTCAGGTAGTTTGCTTCCGTCAACAGTCCTGCCCCGCAATAAAATGGTTATGCACTTCTCATGTATCAGGCCACAACACACCTTCACTTTAGGGATGTTACGTTTGTACTCTACGTAGACACGAGGATTTTCATCTGCCCATATCGACGTTATACGATGAACGATGTCAGACAGGAAATGTCACCATCGTCTAAACACATTTTCTGCAAAATCGTTCCATCAATTTTGCCGATTTCATGAAGCATATCTGTAGCAAACGAGAATCATTTGGGTATATCCGCGGGTTTGATAACATGCAACAGCTGCAATTTTTAACCCCAAAAACGTAGACGTTTCTTTAACACCTTATGAACTGTAGTATTGCTTAGGTGTAATTGTCAAGCACACGCACACACTGATTTTTTAGGGCTTCTTAGGTAGCTCTCCCGTATAGGACCTCTAGGATTCATCACTTAATGAGGCCTACGACGGGGTTTGTTCAATACACGCTAGTCTCCTTCAACGCTTATTCCATGGAAGTATGTTATTCCTATGTGCGTGGCGCTTCGTTGTATCACGCGACGATATTCAAGTTGCACCTTTGGTCAGGGATTCGATAAAATTTAAGCAAGCCACAGAACACACTGAACTTTCCTCTGTTACGTCCCCATCGCGACTGGCCTTAGCTTCGACTAGTAGTAGGGGAGCTATTCCGGGCACGAAAAACCCACCCCGAAAAAAGAAAAACCCACCCAGCGAAAAAACCACCCAACGAAAAACCACCCCTTAAAACCTCCTTTGACCGGACGCTACCTGACCTTTTTTTGGACCGGACTTTTTGAGCTCCGAACTTTTTTACGCTGACCTTGAACTTTTGGGCCTTTCTTTTTGGGCCTTGAACCTGTTTTTCGACACCTTTGTCTTCATGGGTCATTTGTTGGCCCACGGTATTTTTTGGCGACCTTAATTTTTTGGGCCCCCGGTATTTTTTGGCAACCCTAATTTTAGCACCTTTCGAAGAATGGGGCGCAAGACGGTTGCGTCAAGCAACCGTTGTACGTATTACCCCGTACTTTTTACGCCTCTCATTTTTTGACAATGGGCCATTTGTTGCCGCACGGTAATTTTGAATCTTCCTTTAGGGGCTATGCCCTTTTTGATGTCGTTACCTTGTTTGACCCTAATTTTCGACCAGCCCTTTGGTCTTCCATGGGTAATTTTGGCCCACGGAAATTTTAGGCTACCCTTTGGTCTTCCATTGGTCAATTTTTCCCACGGTAATTTTTGGGTACCCTTTGGTCTTCCATGGGTAATTTTTGGCCCACGCTTTTTTCGACCAACCCTTGATCTTCCATGGGTCATTTTTAGCCCACGTAATTTGGTCTTCCGTGGGTAAATTTTGCCAACGGTAATTTTTGGCTACCTTTGGTCTTCCTGGTCATTTTTTGCCACCGTTGTAATTTGACCAAAAAAAAACTCTTTGGTCTTCCATGGGTCATTTTTTTGCCCACGGTAATTTCGACCAACCCATTGGTATTCCATGGGTCAATTTTGGCCCACGGTAATTCTTTGGCCTTCCTTTAGGGGCTTAGCCCGTATTTTTTCTGGTGTCTTTACCTTGTTTGACCATGATATTGCGGCCTTGAACCTTTGGTCATCCATGGGTCATTTTTGCCCACGGTAATTTTTGGCCTTCCTTTAGGGCTTAGCCCTATTTTTTTGACGTCTTTACCTTGTTTGACCATGATATTTCGTCCTTAACCTTGCCATATACCATGGGTCAATTTTTGAAAACCCACGCTAAATTCATGGCTTTGGATGGTTCCCAATTCACGTAAGAAGTACCGCTAGTATGTTCTTTAGTGTTCTATGAGTATTAGATGAGTGCCAGGTGAGTGCCAGGGAGTGCCAAGTGAGTGCTAATGAGTGCCAATGAGTGCCATATAGTGAGTCCCAATGAGTGCCAAGTGAGTGCACATAGTGCCAACTGAGTGCCACATAGTGACAACTGAAGTGCCACTTTTTTAAGCCTTGTCTAGCCCCCCTGAGCCTAGAATTAGCCTAATATGGCGTGTCTACCCCTAGGTAATAAGGTATGAGATCAGATGGTGTACATTTACAAGTTGCTAGAATTGCTCCACATGAGTTTAGTGATTTTTTCTAACACTTATATCACGACTGAATATATAGTGCTAAAGAGTTACAGACAGTTGAGACAGGGCCCGGCAAGACTGTTTCAGAGTCCGAGTCCCGCGTCCGCAGGTCAGCCTCACCGGTACCGGCCCGCCGCGTGCGCCCGCAGGCGCAACTATTCACGCGTGCGCCCGCAGGCGCAATCTTTCCGCGTCCGCCCGCGCGTGCGCCCGCAGGCGCCAGTACCACCGCGTACACCGCCGCCGCGGGCGTCCGCAGACGCAATATTTACCGCGCGGATACGAAAAATATGATATAATGTAAACTCATTCAAAGATTTCTTTTAAATATCTTCTGAGTCATTCATGTTTTTACTACAATTGGTACGAAATTGTTTTAAAAAAGTATACTTTACATAGTCCCTAATAGTAAATCATGGTAAATTCAATTGAGGTGTTATTACCTAACACCTAGGGGATAAGTATGCTTTTGTTTTACTGCTTTACTGCTTTAACTCTCTCTTTACTGCTTTAACTCTCTGCTTTACTGCTTTAACTCTCTGCTTTACTGCTTTAACTCATATACATTACATACCTTAAAGCAGTAAATCAGTAAATCAAAGAGGTTTCCTAGGGGATTATAGGCTTTTGTTTTTATCTGCTTTACTACTGCTTTAACTCTCGTGCTTTACTGGCTTTTAATCATATACATTACATACCTTCAAAGCAGGAATAAGCTAAATCAATAGAATGTGCTCTACCGTAGGGGATTAGTAGTAGGCTTTTTGTTTTTAAACTGCTTACTGCTTAACTCATGTTTACTTTGCTTTATACTTTCTGATTTACTGCTTTAACTTTTGCTTTACTCGCTTTACTTCTGCTCTTACTGTTTTAACTCATATATTTATTAACATTATGTTTTCTTTTATATTTTTTGTTTTATTACTTTTTATTTATTATTTCTATTTTTATTTTTGTTTTAATACTTTTTTTTTTTTTAATTTGTATTTTAGAATAAAAAAACACAGAGTTTCTGTTATATAAACATTTTATTTTAATAAAATTGTACGAAATTTATTAAAAACCTTTTTATATATACGAGTTTTAAGGGAAGTAAAATCGCGTTTTTTCATTTTAAAGCATTTATTACATAATCAGAAACTATAAAATCATTGACATACAATTTTTAGCATCAAATATATTTACAAGTTTATTAAAACACACATTATTTAAAAAAACATAATGAAATAAATACAATAGACTCCACATAAATTAGAATATAAGAGTTGAACAGGGTAAGACATAGTTTTTACACAGCTTACATTATTATATTTTAAAATAAGGTAATATAATGATTATTCAATATAAATTTTAAGTTCAAAGAATCAATTATGTGAACAGTATCGTTTTTTGCTCTATAAACGGAAATCCAATGTCCTGTTGAGGTGATGTGACGAGGCAATGTGTTGAATATGAGGCAGGTATCCTTCTCCAACTTTACAGAGTTTATTTCGTTAATAGCAAACACGCCTAAAAAGCGAGGTTCATTTTTAAACACCGATTTTATTTCCGCTTCATTCATCTTTAATAATTCAAAAGTACGTTGCGTACTCTGTCAATTTCAATGAGTTGAGGATGCTCAAGATAGACCACTACAGTGATGGGTGGTTGTAGACTCGATCCAAAAGAGAGACTTAGTCCTAGGGTACCCTTTCTCAAAATGTTTAAATGATAGGCGTTACAGGCTGAAAGGTCTGCAGTAAGATCATAGGCGTATATTACTATTCTTGCGTTATTCTTAATGCATAAACTGTCCCGCTATCATTACATGATACATATTGTATTTAAGCGTAAAAGGTCGAGAAACAGAGCAGATAGTGTCCTCCGTGTATAACATTTCATAATCACGTCGGTGGGAGTCCATTCACATGTAAACTATACCGGCCTAAGTCTCGAAGGTTGTGAATTAGTAGGGTGAACTTTTTAAATAATTCCCGGAGTAGGGCTTCAGTGTCACAATCCCTATTGATTACTTTCTGTGGTATTTCCGTTCACAATGTTAGGGATATTGAAACTCGTAAAGTCCTTGAGTGCATTTAAATTATCTTGTTTCACTCTCTTGAATAGGGTACTTTGCTGTATATTCAAAGTGATTTTCAATTTGCAAATGAACCGCTGGGTCGATAATTTCACCTTTTCTGAATAGAGATAAGCTCACACCATTTTGAAACAGTTTCTGGAATTACAGCTGTAACAGCAGGTTTAACTTTTTATTTTAAGAGCAAATTTAGGATTTGACCGTGATAAAATGATTCTAGTATTCTACAGTGGTAGAGATGAGTCTTTCTTGAGAGAAGATATCGCCATTTAAATCGACCTGTAAAATTCTGTAAGTATTATTTAATGACTTAGCTGCTTTATCTTAGTATGTGCCCTTCATTTTGAAAGCTGTAAAGAACCACATGAATTCTGAGATAGATTGTTTGCATCGTCTGAATAATTTAACAAAGATGTTTATATGCTTTTTTAAGGATAATGTAGCGTGATGCAATCTAGTGAAGTTGCCGTAGATAGACTTCAACCGGGAGAAACATTGTATCCAGGAAATTTGATTCTGTATATACTATCTGGTCATCACCCGTAGGAAGATCTGTACCATGCAGGTTTTTGTCAAGTTTTCGTTTTTACATATAAAAACACATTAGAGGGTCTAGTATTGATCAGGAAGTGCCTGGAATATTGATCTCTAGAGGAACATCTGTATGGTAATTGAATGCAGAGGATTTTAATACTGATAAATGTTGGACTCGCTAACGCTAACTTTGTGTAGGGTTATTGAGAAGAGATCCATTCACTCTTCAAGCAATTCAGGAAATAGAAGGATGCAGGACTGCATCTTGCATGTGCGAAACTCCTGGAGTATAAATGAACATTTTCATGAAAAACTTTACTTATATACACACATCGTATAAAGGTTATCAGTTAGTAATTAAATAAAGCAATACATCAATACATCTTTTTTCTTTAAAGGTTTTTCCGTTGGGTTCTTTTCTTATTGAAATCTTCTGATCCCTCGACTTGTCTGACTTTTACGTCTTCTTTACGCTTACATCTATCCAACTCTCATATGAAACAGATGGCTATATACGTCTTTTTTAATGCTGTACGAGGATTATTTCCTGCAGCAATATCTTGACTAGTATCAAACACTGTTCTTAATAGCTTTTTTACCTATATATTCCCGACTTCCTGAGCAGAGGCCTTGCACTTCTCCATACTTGGCAAAAAATCACCACAGGCCATACCCCCTTTGATTGTTGTTCCCTGAATACCCTTATCTCGTCCATATTACAGGAGTATTTTCTTATTACTATCTTTTACACTTTAGAGTTGTTAATGACAATGAAAAAATATATCTGACTACCCCTCTTAATATATTTCCATTATGCTGTAATTACTTGCATCTGTTTCTTTCTAATTTGAACTTTGCATAACAATGCACCGTTATGTAAATGGGAAGGGATTTCCCTCTACATCTTTTATATGCACGCGTACGAGTCAAAAGTTTGATCGCTAATCAGGGGTAGATAATGAACATTAGGAAATGGTATAACTTTACTCTCTTTGGGAAAGTATACACTCTTAATAAAGGAGCTTTTAGTATTATCCTACTATTGATGATCAATTTTATATTTTGTATATTAATAAGCATATCCTGGATGATCTGAGCATGCTCGGTGGGGTACAATTATAAATGCAGTACTCGATCTGCTTCATCTTTTAGTTCATGTGGAGTAATGCGGTTATTCTCCACAGATAGTATAGCCCTCTTCAACAAAGTAGGGATATCATGAAGTATATCCAACTCAGCATCAGTCTACGAATATGTTTACGCTGCCATGGTGATCGTTCGAGAAAAAACATGTCCCGGTCTCGTAGGTTTACATTTACCTTTGAACTTAAAAGATTTATTACTTTATCTTCATAGGTACGCATTTCAGTTTTGTATACCAAGTCCTTACACATAAAACTCATATCAAAGAGAACGTTTAAATGACTAAAAATAGCAGGCACCGATTTAAATATGACCCCTCATAAGTAAATTCTTCAATGAAGTATTCTTTTGTAGCAAATGTAGTCGTATTTTCCTTTTTGGCAATTGTAGTCCTTTTCAGATAAGAGTATCTTCCACTTTAATATAGTTTTCAACACATTCACACTTTCTGTACACGCCATCCAGAAAAGAATGTGAGGTAAATTCTATGTCCGGTATTTAATATAATTTCACGATAATCTACTCGTATGCCTCTCTTTCAAGCTGTATAGGATGTCATTAGCACAGTTGTAAATCCGAAGAGTTTAATTATCAGGAATGTAATCCAAGGAGGCTGAAGGCAGGCAGAGTAATATAAAAGTGATCTAGCACATTGCCTTCCATGATAATAATGACACTGACTTAAATGATTCTTAATTCACTGCTTTATATAAGTTTAAACTTGGGCGAAGGATATCCACCTCCATTTTCACAAAGTTGGGCTTTATTTTTTTCTTTACCTCTCGTTAGCTAATATTTTTCAATTTTAATAGTCATGAGTTAGCAGATGAACTTACTTTTTGTATTTGCCTGTTTATATAATATCCGCCTTTTTATTTTTTCACCATTTAAATCTTCCAGATATATAATTTAAACGATCACGATCTGGATGGTTGGTTCATTGTGGACTTTTAATAACTTCCGTAGTCGCAACCGGATTCAATATCTTTTCTAACTTTCTTCTGTTCGAGAAACTCTTACATAATCGTTTACCTTTTATTCCTGTAATTATCTTTATTTTGTTTTCTTTTTTCACCCATATGGACGCATACGTCCTCTAGTTTTTGACATCTCTAAAGGAGTTTGACTTCTATAGTTGCCTATGGAAGACTGTTGATAAGAATATAGCCAAGATCGTCCAGTATTTCAATTATATTTAAAAGTAATTATTAGTAAAATACCTATGCATTCGTTCTTTGATTGTACGCTGACCCTTTCACTATTGCCGTTTGTTTACGGAAAATGTATTGTAATAGCTTATATCATACTCCCAAGTCAGCTCCTGAAACTCTCGACCCTTGAATTCCATTCCTGAATCTGTCCAAAATGATTTAGGTGTTCTCCGCTCGTTCTCTATAATTTCAAGTACAGCATCGGCGACTTGTAGCTGATTTTTATCTTTTATTGGTCTCAACCACAAGTATCTAGAGAAATCTTAAAAAATGTAATATATTGAAAACGTTTTATAAGAGCTGTATTCTTCATTTCGATAATTCTAACTCATATGCTATCGAGTCTGCGGAGATCATGGTTTTCCGTGTAGTGAAATTTTTCTTACAGGTTTATAGAGTAAATGCTCTTCACTCCTCCAAATATGCTTTAACAGTCTTTTTTTCTCAATATTAGGATACCTAAAAGCAAACCTAGTGAAACCCCCAAAACTATTTGGCTCCCTAGATTGAAAGTATACTGATAACTACGTCTTCGCCTCCATGTTGTCTACTGACACACGTGTAAGCGTTATATTATATATATATTATATATTATATATATAATATAATATAATATATTATATATATATATATATTATATATTTATATATATATATATATATATTGTCAAAAAATGTGATATTAGGTCACAAGGGATAAAGAAGAGAAAAAGATTTAAAATAACCTTTATTTATACACAAACATTACAGCTAAATGAATATATATAATATATATATATATATATACTATATATATTATAATATATATATATATATATATATAATATATATATATATAATAATATTATATATATACTATATATATATATTATATATGATAATGGCATAATTAACGATTTAATCAACTATGCTATTATAAAGGTGTTTTCTTGTTCGTACTCTGGTAACACGTTTTAAATGTATCTGAATGCGTAAGAAGTGCCTGATAGACTTTTGAATCAGGTCGTTGGCGTAACGGGGATATTTTTAGTCTGCTAATCGTTGGTATTTTAAGATTAAACTTCTGGAAAAATTAACATAGTCTGAAGTTCTTGTTTGATATCATTTCAATTCTTTTACAGGGCCTTTCTTCAGGTTTACGTGAGAGATGCAGCTATCAATGTCACAATTTGATCCTTAACTATTTCTCATCTACGATCTGGCCCTGCTTCTCAAAGTTAATTGGCTCTTTTAAAATATTATATTAAAGCTATTCCTGATTTACCGCCTCTAATAGGTAAGTCTCTCTAGGATATTTTTTAAAATTTGATCTTCATTTTTCACCTTCAATTTTACTTCATTCAGGAATACTACATTTATGCGGTTTAGCGGCATACGTAGGGAATGGATGTAGATGGCAAGTCTTAAGATTATCCATTTTGGTATGGCATCCTGACTATAATAGTGCGTTTTCTCATGGATGTTAACCGCTGAATTATATCCTGTACACTTTTTTCTCATATTTGGTTATCTGGTTAACTTTAAGGATCATTAGAGCTACGAGGTAGAGGCCTTGCTGGAAAGATATATGATCGTTCCACAATATAAGGATTCTGTTGGTTCGCAAACTGTTGCTGCGAGCGTGAACGAGGTTGTAATCGTCAATGCATTGGGGCTGGTAAATTTTGCGTGTATGGGGGGCTGTGAATGAATGAACTGTATGTGTGAATTCTGCTACAGTGTGCCGGCAATAACTGGCCAATATTGAGTTGTGAAATGATGATCTAGGAACGGATTCTGTACAGATGCTGATTATTATAACTTCATTTTCTCCATGACTCATTATATGGAAGTCAGTGCACCTTCTTCATTTATGGGGAACAACCACTTAGTTATCAGTGGAGCTATAACGGAGAAGAAGTAATGCAGGAATACTCTCCTCCTCTCTGTAGTAACTCTTTTTTATTTTTCAAATCTTTATGTTGAGGGAGAAGTTTTTTAATGATTTTCTGTAAGACGTAGCTTTAACCTTCTGAGGCTCTGTTTCAAAGGAACATTTGCCTTTTATAAGATTTAAAAACAGACTTCACATACACACTGGATGAATTTTCATCCTCACTAATTAGTTTCTTTTTTAGATGGTTTCAACTTTTTAAATTTTTTTTATAAGAGGTAAATACTTTGCAATAGAGCACTCATAATTCAGGTATGTATACAGTTTCTATCTCATAGGGCAGAATGTTTGGTACGGAGCAGCATCTGTCGTGGTTTGGGGTGGAAGTTCACACATCGAATTAACGTGGGGGATCGAATGTAACCTCTTGATTACTTTAAGAACTCTTTCCTTTGAAGGGGAAACATTTGAGTAGCCAATACATTAATTTGACTCATGTCTCTTCTCTGGCAAACACAGTAAATACTGTGTGTTTAAAGAAACACTTCGCCATATGCTTGCTTTGTGAGAAAAATTCTGGTATGAAACACAGAGAATATTTAGATGGTGAGAATCAAATGTGAACGACTTCTGCTATTTCCAAATTCAATTTGTGCATTAAATCATAATACAATAATTTTGTGTTCATGTATATTGTCCAGCGACCTAATATCGTAATGCCTTCGTGAAATTGAATAACATCTTTATATTCTTTAAATTTTTCTGATAAACTTATAAACGACATATTATTTTTACGAGGTTGCTTGTTAAAAAATCTCCATTTTCCCGTTTAAATATTTAATAAAAGTAAGGTTTTACCCAAGCAGCCTGTGACAGCTTACAGACATGTGCGGACTCGGAACTTAAATTTCTCCACATCCAATACTCGTAAGTGAATAATGAATAATGAGATTAATAACAGTGTAAGGCAGTAAAGTACATGTTTTTAATAAAATTTCGTAGTAATTTTTATTAAAATAAAATGTTTAATAAACAGCAAACTCTGTGGTGTTGTTTATTCTTAAATTAATTAAACAATAAAAAGTTTAAAACAAATAAAAATAGAAATAATAAATAAAATTAATTAAAACAAAAATTAAAGAAAACATAATGTTAATTAAATATAGGAGTTAAAACAGTAAACGCAGAAAGTTAAGCAGTAAACAGAAAAGTTAAAAGCATGTAAGCAGAAAGTTAAAGCAGTAAAAACATGAGTTAAAGCATTAAAGCAGTAAAACAAAAGCTAACTAATCCCTAGGAACACCTCTATGATTTACTGATTTACTGCTTTAGGTATGTAATGTTAAATGAGTTACAAAGCAGTAAAGCCGAGAGTTAAGAGCAGTAAGCAGAAGGTTAAAAGATAAGCAGAGAGTTAAAGGTCAGTAAAGCAGAGAGTTAAGCAGTAAAGCAGTAAACACAAAAGCACTAATCTCCTAGGTGTTAGGTAATAACACTTCTATTTGATTTACTGATCTACTGATTTAAGGTATGTAAAGTATAAGTTTTTAATAAATTTCGTACAATTGTAGTAAAAAATGAATGACTCATAGTATATTTGACAAAGAAATTCCTTGAATAGTTTAGATTGATATCATATTTTTCGTTCGCGCGGTAATTTTGCGCCTGCGGGCGCATGCGGCGGCGGGTCATCGGTGCTGCAGGCGGCTGCTGGCGCACGC
>JABUQX010021810.1:25000-70000 GCA_015478945.1 Trachelipus rathkii
AAATAATAATAAAATAATAATATAATAAATATATATAATAATAATGCAAATAATAATAATAAAATAATGAATATAATAATATAAGCAATATTAGTTATAATAATATTATTATTAATAATAATATAATAATAATAAAATTAAATAATATAATAATAATAACTATAATAATATAATAATAATAATAATAATAATAATAATAATAATAATAATAATAATAATAATAATAATAATAATAATAATAATAATAATAATAATAATAATAATAATAATATAATAATAATAATAATAAGATAATACTAATAGTAATAATATTATAATAATAATGTAATTAATAATAAAATAATAATAATAATAATAATAATAATAATAATAATAATAATAATAATAATAATAATAATAATAATAATAATAATAATAATAATAATAATAATAATAATAATATAATAATAATAAATAATAATTAATAATAATAATAAATATAAAATAATAATAATAATATAATAATAATAATAATAATAATAAAAAAAATTTTTTTTCAATGTAATTGAGGTAATTATGAATATCAACTACTGTCTTATGAGCAACAATAACCTGGAAATAAAATTAAACTATTTTAAATATAAATACAAATAGTTTTAAATATAAAATTGGTTGTTTTAAAGAAAGAGAATATTTAAACTTTTTTTTTTTATTTCTTTATTTATTTAAACTCTCAGAATGATCAAATCAAATGTGTCAGAATGTAAATAAATTTTTCCTTTATTTATCTCAACTTTAAGAATTAGAAATGGGCTAATTTTTATTAATCTGATTATCTTTAATTGTAAATATCTATCACTAATTCTTCTTTTCATTTTCATGTATGAATAAATTTAATGAAATGGATATTTTTTAAATTTTTAAATAAACGATAAAAAATAATATTTCTTTAAATCTATCAAAATATATATTTATTTTTATAGCTATTCCCTGACTTTCCACGACCACAAAATCGTTCCCTCGTTTGGGTATTTGGACAAAAACAATAATACCTTTGTTGGTTCCCTTGGATATATTCAGAGAAATGTAAGTTTTTATATTTCATATTCTTTTAAAGTTAAAGTAAAGGCAATTATAATAGCCTTAACTAATCCGGTTCGTGAGGGCTTAATAATTCGCCTACGGGAGGGGATGGTAAATTTTTTAATCAACGGGTGGAGGTCAACCTATAAAAGGGTAAGTTTTGTTTCAGAACTCGAACTGCATTGGTTATTCGCCATCAGTGGAAATGAATGTGAATACAAGTGTTTCATTATAAAATGATCAAAAATTTGCAATGTGGTTGGGATCGATTGCTTTGTTGTTTGTGGCATAGGAGATTGAATCGCCGACTCTCATGCAAGAGAACGCTGGTCAATCCTCCTCTACAACCCTTCGGCACCTTTATCTTCCAAGAATTCAAAATAAAGGTAAAGAAAAAAAACATTTCTCCGTGGCAACATGCTTGGAATAGTTGGCCTTAAAGTTGAATTTCCTGTAGTCCCACATGTTACCCTCTAGGAAGGGGATACAAGAAATGAGATGAGAGAAAGAGAGAGAGAGAGAAAAAGTTTGTATAAATATATATATATATATATATATATATATATATATATATATATATATATATATATATATATATATATATATATATATATATATATATATATATTATATATATATATATATATATATATATATATATATATATATATATATATATATATATATATATATACACACTTTCTTATTTCGTCTTCACCCAAACCCCACCTACAAGTAGAGGAGTTCTCGAGGTACTTCGCCACCATCGCTGACCGGCCCAGAGATCCTATAGTTTTTGTGTTGCAAAATTGTTCTAATGCCCTTTAAGGCAAAGAAATCTATTATGAGATATTTTTTATTGTCGTTGGTTTGAGAATGCCATCTTTAACATTATTCCCCGTGTTTAGTACTCCAGAGTTTGTTTACTATTGGAAATTTCAGATGGACGTGCTTAGAATTTGGTATCGTTCGAGTATGTAAAGAAGTTTCTTTGGTTAATTTTGTTCGATTGTTTCTATTAATGTGAATGTCGAGTGATGTGGGGTTGGGGAAGTATTATTTTATATAGTGTAAAAGTATTTTGGTGGTGTAGCTTTTAAAATTTCTAAGCGGAGAGGTTGTTGCAGTGTTTGTTGTTAGGGGTGATCTGTTGATAGTGATTTACTATAGAATTGAAATCCTATCATGTTGAGATGGGTCCCAACTGATAGAATTTTCGTTTCAAGTTGAAAATGATGTTTAGGTGTGGTGGGGAATCAGCTAGTTATTATCCTAAATGCTTTTTTTTAACTACTTTCAGTTTCAGAATTTTAGATTTTGATATTATGGGGTCCAGGAGGACAAAGAACAGTTTAAAAAGGGGTAAAGGTATTATCTGTGTACTACAGAGTTCATTTCTTTATGTTTGCCAAAGTGTGTTAATAATTCATAGAATTTAACTAATGTTAGGTTTTGGATGAGATGTTGTTTATGTGGGGGGGAAATATCCTATTTGTGTATCAAATGTCAATCCTAAGAAGGTTGGGTTTCTATTAAGAGGGAGTTTATTATTTAAAAGATGAATTGTTGGATGTTTATGTGATTTTTCTTTATCTGGTGGGAATAATATAATTAAGGATTTTTTGGATGGGACTAACATTCTCAATTAAATGTCAAACCACAGTTTCGGTTGTAATATGTACGTTATAGCCCTGCGTACGCTGTAATTCATGGGAGGGAGTTGCCGGTAATGGTTAGATTCTGCTAGCTATTAATTCTTATGTAAAATGAAGGCGGGGGTTATAAGATCGTTCTTATCAAAAAAAGTGAAGTGAGAACACCCTCGGAGACGCCGCCATGCTAATTTGTATGCATGGAAGTGTCGTCCTTTGTATAAACTTCTTTAGCTGCGTACTCCTGATAGGTAGCGTTTGCTATTTTTTTATTTGGTGGGACATGAAGTTTAAGATTTTGCCCATTGCAAAATATGTCGGGGACTGTATCAAACACTTTGTTGGATATCTTTGTAATTAAAATTTTGAAGAAGGAGAGGGATTTGGTTAAACCAGCCAGATATGCCAGGTTAAATCAGTTGTATATAGAATGTTTTGTCTAAACTGATAAGTTTTGACAGAAGAATATAAGGTTAGATTCTATTTAGTATTAATTCTTTCCAAATACTCTAGATATTGTGGAGAGCAGAAAAAATTACCTGTAAGGTTATGAGACTTTTGGGTGCTGGTCTGCCTTTCACAGGAACAGGCATGCTCATTGGCCAACAGCTAACCTGGTCAGGACCTACTCTGTAAGTTAATTTTGGCCTTTAAATTGGCACACCATTACGGGTTTTAATTTTCTAACTAGTTTAAAGAGGAGATTGTGAGTTTATGGTTAAATTCTTGAATAGTGTGACGTGATAAACAATGATTATTTGGGGCTGTACTTAATGTAGTTTTGTTGCAAATTGCTTCTGTATGTTGAGGGGGCTGGGGTTTTTGATGTATGATGGTTTTGCCTTTTATATTCTTTAAATTAAGTATTTTGTGTGTTTGCCCCCAGAAATCGCCTGATTGTGCTCACTTAATGCATTGATTCTATTGTTAAGGTCTGTGATTTGGTTTAGTTGAGTTGGGTTTGGTTGTCTATTTTGCCTGGATGTTTGTTTTATTAGTGTATCTATTCCAGGTGAAAAATTAGGGTCAAATTGTTTACTGCAGTCGTGTATGATGTAAATTTTTAAGCCTTAAGGAAATTCTAAATATGTTTTATTGTATGATTGAGCGAGGAGAAATTTGCTATTTGGAATGTTTCCTAACCCTTTTCTATACTGTCGTTATATGCTTGCAAATTTGCTCTTTTGTAGTTGGTATAAGGTTTTTGAAAAGAAGTCTAATTAGGGTGTTTGTGCTGGATTGCAATAAGTATTGGGGAGTTTCCTAAGGAGAAAGCTTGAAAGGTTTGCCATGTAATAGTGACATGAATTTGTGGGGAGCAGAAGGTAATATCGGGGGATATCGGATTCTCGTTGTGCTGAAAAGGTCGGTCTTCGTGTATGTTGATTTCGGTTGTTGAGAGGACTAAGTGAGTGTAGATCATCTATGAGGGCATTGCTTATTTCTATATATGGGTGTGCATTAACCATGTAGGGTGGTGTGCCATAAAATCCTCGGCCAGAATAATGTTGTTATACTGTACTAGAGAGGATAGGTTTGGGGCATAGTTATGTGGACAATATCTAAATATGGATGGGAGGATATGAAAATTGATTAGATTGTATGTTCTCTTATTGACCTGTATTTCTATTGATTGATATGAAGATGTTTGGTTGTTGTTCATGAGTTGTGTAAATTTGTGGTGTATCGAAATTGTATATTTTCATCTATGTGTTTGACAAGGCCCTAATGAGGTAGATTTTTGTTCTGTCTTAAGGTGGTGCAATTAAGGAGTTTAACGAGATGCGTGTTCTGTTTAAGATTAGATTCCTGTATAAGTGCTATGTGTATGTAGTATTTAATTAGTTTGTGTTATTAAGTTCCTTGTTTTTATTTTTTATCACATTTATATTTAATTGGAGTAAATTGATTGAATTATGTGGCGTGGAATTTGGGTTTCCCTATGAGCATTTCCGCAAAGGCGACAGAAACAAGTTCTGGAGTAAACCCTGGTGGGTTTAGAGTATCCACACTTCAGATGGAACCAATGATAACAGAAATTACATTGCACTAAGGTTTGATCTCGGCTGTATTCTCTATTCATTTGGGATAGGGGTATACTTCGGGTTCTGGGTTGCTTCCACTTAGCCAGTAACATAAAAAGTTTAGGCAAGTATATTAAATGACTTAAAATAATAAACAATACTATATGTGAAATTAACAAAATAAGACTTCAAAACTTTTCGCAAATTCATTTTCAATTTACTTTTCATTTCTTTTACACATCACTTCTAACATTTCATATATATATATATATATATATATATATATATATATATATATATATATATATATATATATATATATATATATATATATATATATATATATATATATATATATATATATATATATATATATTTCATATACATATATTTATCGATACTGTATAGAGTATCACAATAGAAATTTTTGAAAAAATTAAATTATATTGTTAAACACAAAGTCAGTGAAAGGAAAGTTAAATAGCTTATGCATTGTTATTTGTGTAACCATTCTCTAACATTTAAAATCAAATGCTCTAAAATATGATGAAGAAACAGGAGCTGATCAGCTAGTGTTGAAGAAAGATTCATTTTACTTGTATAAATATTTCCCGCTTGGCTAGACATTCTCTCAAGCAATGCACTTTTGAAGGTGGAGCAGGGAGATATTTCCTAGCTAATTCAGGTAAGGTAAGATAAATCAGATAGCGCTTTCTTTCTTTCTCTTTTCCACCGCAACAGGATCAGCATCTGATTTTCGTTCCATAAATGGTGCTGCAAAATATTTATGCACAGTAGTTTGAATAGTATTTTCTAATTCATACTGTTTTCTCTCACTGCTGCTTCTACGTTTGCATATTAACTTTTTTCTCCTTTGATCAGTTCCACTTGGTTTGATTGTTTTTTGAATATTATTCATTTTCTCTTTCTAATTGATTTTTGTAGAATGTCATCAAAGCACTTTCAGAAAATTTGAATGTGTTTCCTTTCTCACCTACACATTTCATCTCTTCTTATTTGAATCACTTGACTTCATCATTTTGTCTTCATCAGAATCCGAACTAATGTAATATTTTCTTTTAACTTTTTTATAAAAGTTTCTTTACTTCTTTTGAGCATAAATTTTATTTCATTCTGATCAATAATATCAAATTAAGCTAATTTGTATTGTGGATTTAGAGCTGTTGCAAGTACATAAACGTTCAGTAACAGAATTTAATAGTTCATCTTTAATAGTTTTTACTCAGCTATCCTTCCAAGTTTTTGCTAAATATTTTTGCATTGCATTAACTTCGCAGGTATTACAAAGTTTATGCCCTTTCAAGATTACTGTTGGTTTTTAAATCTTCAAGCTTATAAATCAAATTCTTCTTCTTCCATATATTTTCAAGTGAATGGGCATTTTAGATCTCCAAACTAGACACTTTATTTACAATTAAGAAATGTAATAGTTTTCAAACAAAGATCTTAGGGCAACACTAAAAGCAAGCTTTCACCATTGAGCAATCTTTCATCTCAAGAAAGAGTGATGCTATTCCAGCCTCCTATTGCCTCGGTTCTCCTCTGCTTCATCCAATTATTTGAACGAATATCAAGTTCCTTTTAGAACAAGTAGCTTTTATTTAGTATATAAAATTCCTAATTAACAACACTCTTTTTGTTCTCAACAAGTTCACACCTCACAGGTTGTCTCTTCAAGGAGTGTCCTCTGAGAAGCACACTTAGACTGGAATGAGGAAGGTGCATGATAATTGCATGTTTAGGACTGATCCTGATATATATATATATATATATATATATATATATATATATATATATATATATATATATATATATATATATTATGAATATGGGGGAGGTAAGAAAGAGCATATATATATATATATATATATATATATATATATATATATATATGAGAAAAAGATATATAGATATATGGAGAGAGAGAGGACATTGCGAGAGATAGAGGAGAGAGAGAGAGAGGACATATATAAATACATAGCATACATACATACATAATATACATATATATATATATATATATATATATATATATGAAAGAGAGAGAGGGGTGGAGGGAGAGAGAGAGACAGATAGAGCTTGCTATAGAAAGACAAACAAGGTTATAAGGAAGGAAGAATGGAAGGAAAAGACAAAATATATACAATACATTTAATATATATATAATGACTTTGAGAGATTAGGAGAGGAGAGGAGGAGAGAGAGAGAGAGAGGAAAGGATAGATAAGTATGGAAGAGAGAGAACATTTTCATGATACACACACACACAAAAATTCTGAATAGATTTTAAACATTATTTTCGTCTTAATACATATATATGTGAGTATATATATATATATATATATATATATATATATATATATATATATATATATATATATATATATATATATATATATATATATATATATATATATATATATATATATATATATATATATATATATATATTTATGACGACTCAACGGAATTGATGCGGTTGTAGTTAATTAAAATTTAAATTTATATTGTAATACCCTGACTTAAACTGGTGGGACAAGGCACAATCACAGATAGCTTTGTAGGATTGCTTTCAAAACACTCATCTCTATTTCATCTCACTCATTCGTAAATGATTTTAAGATAAATTCTATGTTATAAAATTTAGTTAGATATAGCCTACTAACTATAATAATTTTGTATGGTTTTGGATGATTAATAATTTAGATGTAGATAATATTATTAAAAAAATGTGTGACGCATGTACTTGTCACGCAGCATTAAGGCAAAAAATAATTCCATGTGCTTATAATTTTTAGAATAAGAATTAGTTTCTTTCATTTACATTCAATCAAATGAAGATTTAAAAATTTTTTTTATTAAATCTTGTACACCGTCACTAGGCATTTGGGTATTTATCATAAAAATAAATTGCTTAGTGCCCCTTCCCCGTATGTGAGTCGATGTCTTGACATTTAAATGGTGAGAACGAAATTCTCCAGAAAATTAAAATTTTTCTTGGAAATTTCAATTTATTTAAAACTTAAGTTGGCACCTGGCACCGATTCTGATAACTTAATAACTATTCAGTTTGTGTCAAGTGTTGATAATGGAACTTAAATGTGTGTTTTATGTACCTTCTTTAATAGAGTTTTATTGGATATATTATTCTAATTAATATTTCATTTATGTATCTCTAATACTTTTCATTTAAAGAGGCATGACCTGCTACTTATGGCCTTGTATGCGACTGAAGATCGGTACAGTTACTTCGATTTTAGCACTCTTGTCTTCATATCTCGCACCTAACAGAATATATACAATTAATTCGTATTGCTTACCCAAGGGTGAGACCTAACTACGCTGGATTTTTACAGATATTTGATTACGTTGTAAGTACTCTTATTTTTGGTAGACGTTTTCAAAAGTTATGATTTTATTTTCGGAAAATGCCACAAAACAATATCATAAGATCTAAACATTGTAACATGCTTCCAGACAGCCGTAGGACGTAACTACTTAATACATCAGGAATACTATACATTCTAATAATCAATTCATATATCACAAATAATAATAATATTTGGCTAATCATAATAATAATCAACTAATAATAATCATAGATAACTAATTAATAACAATTAATAATAATAATAATAATAATTTAATAATAATCAATAAATAATAATAATTAATCATAATAATAAAAATAACAGAATACTATTAGTTTTATATCTTCATAATAGTATATACTAATAAAAGAAAGCATATATAGCTATAGATAGATAAGAAATAATAATCAATTAATAATAAATAATAATAAATATATATATAACATAATAATAATAATTAATAATAATATATAATAATATTATTGTATTATATTATAAGATATATACATTAGTATCATACTAAGAATATAATAATAATAATAACTAATAATAATAATTAAAAATATGAATAATAATAATACTGAGAAAAAATAATATATACTAATAAATATAATATTACTATAATAAAATAATAATAAATATTCATATAATTAATGAGAACATAATAACAGCATAATAATAATAATAATAATAATAGATAAAATAATAATAAATAATAATAATAATAATAATAATATAATAATAATAATGAATAATAATAATAATAATAATAATAATAATACATTGTAACTAATAATTAATCATTAATACTCAATACTCCTCTATAATTAAACTATATGATATAATACTAACACATGTGATAATAATACTAATATTAAGACATAATAACTAATAATATCAATAATTAATAATAATAATGAATATAATAATATAATACATACTATCAAAATAATAATAATAATAATCAATTATAATATTAATGAAATATAATAATGAATGATCAATAATATAAACTATAATAATATCAATGTAGCTACCTTACGAATAAGTACTACTTAGAATAATATAATAATATAATAAGAATAATAATAATACATAAATCTATAATAATAAATAATTATTTATAATAATAATAAAATCACTAATAATAATATATAAATAACCTAATATCAATATAAAATAATAATAATTGAATAATAATATACATAATAATAGATAGTAAATAATCAATAAGTATCCGTAATAATAATAATAATATTAATATAATAGATATCAATAATAATACATGATAATATATAATCAATAATAATAGTAATTTTAATAATAATAATGAAATATCTATAATAATGATATATAATAATAATGATATAATAATAATCATAATAATAATATAATATATGAATATAATAATAATTAATAATAATAAGTAATAATAACTTAATATAATAATAATGATAATATTATAATAATAATACATAATATGAATAATAAGTAATAATAATAATGATATAATAATATAAATAAATAATAATACATAATTAATAATAATAATAATAATATAATAATTGCGTTATATTTTAATTATTCATTGTACTACTTATTACTATATTGTATACTACTATATATTCTTATATATTCTATACTATTATATATATATATATATTTTATATATATTATTTATATATATATATAAGTTCATATAATTATATATATAACTATATATATATATATATATCACATATACTATACTTATATATACGATAAATATAATATATATATAATATATATATATATATATGTAAAATAAATTTAATAATTATATAATATATATATAATATATATATAATATTATTAATTATTAATTATAATTGATAATTGTATATTCGTATTAATATATATTATTATAATGGTATTATTTGAATTCGGCTTAATTATAGGTATATTGTTATATAATACTAATATTATATATTAATACTTATCGTATATAATATATATATATATATAATATAATAATATACTAATATCACCCATTATATACATATACCTATATATAATAATATATTATTGTATATATAGTATATACTATATATTATATATATATATATATATATATTGATTATATAATATCATATATATATATATAGATACATAGTATATATTACTATACCTAGTATTCATTTTTATTTTCAGTATTATATATAATAAAATACTTATAATATATTATTACTATATTATATATTATATATATATTATATTATTACTTATTACATATATAAATAGTATACATATATTATATATACTATATACATATATATATATATATATATATTACATATTATATTCCTGGTATAGTATATATAGTATATATATATATATATTATAACTACCTTAACTACGTATATATACGCCAGCTACTATATTTTTATTCTACTAGATATATAAATATGATTACTATTATAGTTATATATTAATATACCGTCTATACCTTATATATCTACTATACTACTTACCCATACTAATACACTACTATATATCATTACAGTCTACCATATTCCTTTAAATATGTATACTATATATATATAATATATTATTTCGTCATACAGAATCATACTATCATACGGCACTAACATCGGTCCCTGGCTCTCGAGCGCTATCGGTCTCTCCTATCATCGATTCTAGTAGCTTACTCTTCTAGATAGGCCCATACCAGTCTACGCGATAGATATCATACTGATATAACACCTCTGTTCCCGTACTCTGAAAGTCGTCGATTACGCTCGTGAATCCTCCACTACCGAAAATCGCAGGTCGTAATATATTATATACCGTCTATTACAATCTCTATATCTTATACTCTATATTACCTTTTCGTACTGTCTCTTGGGTACTTAACACAATCCTTTACTCTTACACTTTTAGCTCTTCACGGTTCTGCTGTATTAACAGTAATATGTGAGTATCTACTCAGTAATTGAAATATACTATCTCTCTCATTTCATTTCTCATTTCATAACACTTAGTTCATTAACTCTGCCGTATGTTACTGAGCCACGACCAGATCTCTGATATAAGAGTGAATCTGCAGTATTAATCGCGAACTTTGATCATATCTAGTCCGCCGGACGCTTCGCCTCTCATACCTGTAGCTGAGCTAATTTTTCTACAGTATGTTTTGGCCGCTATAATATGTCTTCTGCATCGCTATCCGCTAGAGTCCTCCCGCTTCGTCATACTCCACGTGCCTCTCCGAAAGAAATACACTACTCGCGCACGTATACTTAGACGCACCAGCTCCCACTAACTGTACTATTCTATGTATCTACTATGCTGCATGTCGCTACCTAGCTTCTCGCATCCTAGCATATATATAGGTATTGATTTAGTATATTAATTTTATAGATCACTATATAGACTATATATCTCTTAATATTATATATTTGTATCATATCATTATACTTATCATAGTCATAATAATATATATATATATATATGGAACCCTTACTTCGTATAAGTATTACCACTACTATATTATTGTAATTATATTTCATTTTATTTTATTATCATCTATAGTATATAGGTCTAACTATATTAGCTACCCAACTAGTACTACCCAATCCTCTCTATATCTCCCTCTATATACTAATAGTATACTTATCCGGCGGCCCGTGACACTACACACTTTTAGCCTCAACCCTACCTCATATCAGTAATTATATCCTTAATCTACCCTGACTATTACATATGACTATTACTAATACCACCTGTTACGCATGTATATTACGTCTTAAAGATACCTCTCACTTTTCATACCTAACGTCATAGTACTCGACCCTATGATACGTACTATACTAACTAGTAATTAGTTTGCATGGTGTAAGTGTCTTCAATCATCTAGATCTCCATAGACTTAGGGAGTTCCCCATCTCTCTTTACGTATCTCATCAGCAATAAGAGTGCATGCTCCCCGAATCTAAAATTTAGATCCTCTCGAGCATTGGGTACACACCTCTTGACTCACTACCCTACGAAATAGCTATATATATATATTATATCTATATATATATATTACGTATATATACATATATATATATCTATCTATATATGCATATCTCCTTATATAGCGATATATATATATAGTATATGATACATATATACCTATATATACGTATATATATATATATATATATTTATATATAATACTTATATATACATATATATGAGTAATATAGCTCTATATATATACTCTATATAATAATACATCTAGTATTATATATATAGTATACTATATACCGTACTTATATATATACTACTAACTACTATATAAATATGTTATAATCTACTACCCTTATCAATCGGTCTACCTCCGTGGACTCCTCTTCTTACTTGACATACCGCCATTATTCTTACCCTAACGATAACTCAATAGACCCATAACTAATCCCTAGGTTTCCACTCATCCTATATTTTCCGTAAGGTAGATAACCTCACAGATCCCCTACCAGCCAAGAATTCATGAGTTCCACTGAGCCGTAACTCCTACCACTCATCTACTATACTTATACTATATATATAGTATACTATATATATGTATTAAATAATTATTTATATATGCCTGACCTACTATACATATATATACTTACTATACATATATATAATAGTAGTTTAATTTATAGCACTGGTCCGGCACCGTCATATTATACTTATATATATATATTATTAATATATATTAATATGTATATATATATATATATTACCATACTATTAATATACTACTACTGTATATCTAATATTATTATATTCTATGATGACTTACCTGTATCATATTAATACCGTGCTATATATATTACCGCTATATTATATATATATATAAGTACTCACTTATATTAGCTATAAAGATATATATACCTATAGTATAGTATTATACTACTAGTACTACCCTACATCCGATACATTCAGTATCAGGTACCTGACGTCTTATGCTATATATATATAACTACTAACTATTATGATAAAGAACTCAATTAGGATAAGTTATTATCACACGTTCCGCGCCACCGTCCTGCCCCACGCTCTACTTATTATATTATATATCATTATATATATATACTACGTATTATATTTATATATATACTTACCAACCTAACAATCTACCTCACCTGACTATATTATAATCCAATATACCATGCAGCCCCCCGCCTGCGCTATATATCCGTATCGATATCCCCTTACTCTACTATCTACTTATTTTCCTATCAGTCAATATATCCTACTATAGCTACTATATATATGTACTTAGTTAACGTAGACGGTGCACTATATACGCCTACCTACATACACCTAGCATATATCTATACCTGCATATACTCATATATAATAACATCGATAAGTATACTATATCACTAGTACTATATTAATATATACCGCTCTACTCATATATTATATACTATACAATAATTTATTATATATATTAGTATAAGTTAATATACTACGTATGATATATATATATATAATATATACTATATACATTATATTTTTATATATAATCTATCGTATACTATATATATATGGATTACAATATATATATAGTATTTACTCATTATTTTATACTATATACTTATATATCAATAATATTACTATCAATATTAACATACTATATATATATATTATATATATACATACTATATACTACTATATAATATACTTATATATATATTATATATAGTATATATATAGTATATATATAATAGATGATTAGGAAAGTATAGTATATATAAGTATATATATATTATCTATGTACTAATATACATTATATATCTATTAGGTATATATTATACTATATATAGAATATATATATATATATATATATATTATATATATTATTATATATACCATTATATCTATATATAATTCTATAATATATATATTGATAATATATATATATATAATATATATATATATATATATTATATACTTCATAATTATATACTAATTTACTATACTATAATAGTATATATTTAATTATATATACTATATTATATAAATAGTACTAGTTACTATCGTAATTACTATATATATATATATATATATATTATATATAAATATGAAATATATATACTATTATATATATTATAGTAATAATTATATATAATACCTATATATCTAGCTATATATATACCATCATACTTATAATATCAAGACCCCATACTAGCTATATTTATATATATATCTAATATATATATATATACTATGTACTCTGCTCCTTAAAAACCTGTAGTAGTTCATTCCAATTTTCATACTTCAAGTGAATATCTTTGCGTTTCATTGTCTTGAATCTCCACAACATAATGCGACAATGATGCAATATGCTCGACTTCTGCCTTTTACGAACTGGACGCCATCCCTACACTGTTTCTTGAAGTTTACACTTTGATGGCTTGAGTGATAGGCTGGTGGTCTCTGACTTTGAAGAAACAAAAGGAGAGAAAGAGGCCAGTCTTGACACATATTGCGATCATTTCGCAACACGCTGTGTAATCAATTCCGGCGAGCAGACAACGTAACTCGCTTACCCTTCCATTTTATGGTTTATGTTTCAAACCTTTTTTCATTAGCGCCCCTCTTATATATTGATTACTACTATATATATAATTAATACATAATAACTACGTATATATATATATCCTTAATATATATATATATACTAGTATATATATAATATATATAAGCTCTTTAATTTAAGCTGCCCACCAAAGCTTGGAGCTGGCGAGCCACATGATTATAGTATCATACTACGCTTATATATCTCTATATTTATATTATATTATATATATGATATATATATTACTATTTATATGATACTATTATATATATATACATAGTATATATATATATATTAATATATATATATAATTATATTCAGTATATACATATACATATATTACTATGTATATATGTATAATATCCTACTAATATTAGTATACTATATTATACTTATTATATATAGTAACTATATATATATATAAGTAATATATATCTAATAATATCTATAGTATATACTATATTTACTAGTTATATTATATACATAACTTATATTATATATATATAGTATATATATTATATTATATATATCAATATACTATATATATTAATCTATTATATAGTATACTTATATAATTAGATATATATATCTATATACTATATATATACTACTATATATAATCATATAAATTTATATAATATACGATATATATATATAATATATTATATAATAGTAATATGACTACTATATCATTATATATCTATAATTATATATATATATATATATATTATATATATAGTATACTATATATATATAATAATACCTATATATATTTATAGTACCTGTATATGTAACATATTATACTATATAGAGCTTGGATTGCGGCCTAGGATGCTACTTTCTCTTGGGGCATGCTGATGCAGTGTGGTCCTTTATCAACTAATAATTACAAAAACCTCCCTATGTAAGATAAGCATTGTAGCTTCTTAGCTAAGTAGCTTCTGCATATGATAATATTTTTATGAGACCTTTTATCGACTATTCTAGGAATATTAAATTTAACTCGAAACATTTATGTTAATCTATTTTGCAAAATGTTTCGATATCTTTTTCGTGTTCTATGAACATGTTCTAACTCAGCGTCTGACAGTCTTTGATATCGAGAGTTCCTTCAACATTCACTATATGATCTTTTGGATGAAGTCATCCCTCCATATTTGAACTATTGTCTTTTAAATTTTGCATGCTTAGTTGATACACAAGAACCTTCGGCCTTGCTCGCTAACTCGAGAGCAAAGGAGCTCTGATCCCTGAGCGCGCGCCGTAGCGCACGCCGCAGAGGCTTCGTTTCCGCTCGCGAAGCGAAAACCATCCGAAAAAAAAATCGCATCGATGACAAAAGATTGTAGCCGTGAAAGCTGTTACGTTTCTATGGTTGCTGTTATATCTCTTGTAATATCGATATCTTCCTTAATAGGCGGGATAAAAAAAAAGCATCACCACGCAAGATTCTAAAACTACTATTTATTAATAACCTTTGCATAAGCAGATTAATAGGATCATCAAATCGTGGCGCGGGAGCTCGCTAATCGGCGATAAGGCGTAGTACGTCTCACCTAACATTATTTGAATCTGCTCCTCACATTATTCAACGCAGATCGGAGACTTAATTCGGAACGTTTGTTTTTGCTATCGTCTAAAAAAGTTATAATAATGGGATATAGATAGATAATTCAATTTTATTATTTTTTTTTATTTTGTAATTTTAAAATAACGTGATATACTTTAATATCGTTATGGCCAATTCTAGTATTGACCAACGATTTCTCAACAACTATGTAGGCTATCGATGCACTTTGGGGTAATATTTGCCTATTGGAGGTATTAAACTGCTTGAACTGACGGCAGCGACGTTTCCTCGTCTCTCTAGGTTTCGTGCCGATCTGTATAAGGGTTCCCTCTTCCCGAGAGGCGTAGCTGAAATTATTGCAATTCCGCTCCTTTTGACCGCTTCACGTATTTAGGGATTAAACATGGAATAAAGATTATTTATACTATAGATGTATTTCGGCAGGGGAGCTTCTTAATGACGCATGAATCAAATTATTATTATTATTATTCTGTTGATTATCTATTATTGATTATTATTATTTATCGTCATTATTTATTATTATCTTATTATTCTTCAGTATTATCTGATTTATATGTCATATATGTTTATTATGTTTATTAATATATTATCTATTATTTTCCCATTATATTATTTATTACTCATTATGTATCTATTATATTATCATTGATTATTAGTATTGATTCATTAATTATTATTAATCTATTCATTATCTATCTATTCATTATAGATCCTATTATCTATAATTATTATTCATTTATTATTTTATTATTTTTATTATTATTATTTATTTATTATTATCATGTTATTATTCATTATTATTCTTCATTATTATTGATTTTATGTCGAAAAAATTGGAACCTGAAAGGAGTCAATTTTTTGAGACGAACTTCAAAGCTCAATCTCTGACCTATTATTTATTCATTAATTATATATTATCATTATTATTTATTATTATGTATTATTGATAATAATTTATTCTATTAATTTATTAATTATTGTAATTATTACTATTCATTTTATACTATTATTTTATTATTATTACTTACTATTATTTTATCTTCTTATTATTATTATTATCTTTTCTTCTTCTTATGCTGTTATTTCTATTATATATTATTATATTATTTTCTTATTATTATTATTATTATTTTATTATTATTATTTTATTATTCTTATTATTCATTCATTATTAAATATTCTTACGTTTATTATATAATTATTATTATTATTCTTATTATTATTGCTTATTATATTATATATATTATATTTTATTATTAATTCAACTTATTATGATTCTTATTCTCTTACTATTATTCTTTATAGATATCATTTGATTATTTTATTTAATTATATTATCATTATTACTGATGTTATAATTTTATGATTATATATATTATTCTTATTCTTTTGATTATTATTATATTATTTTATATTATTATTAAAGAATTTCATTATTATTAATGATATTACGTCGAAATATGTTAATCCTCGATATGGCGATTCATTTGCAGCGCTCACCGCTCACCCCCGGATCCTTCTGCTGCGATTCATCTCTGCACCGGGTCACCTCCCAGCTCAGCTCCAATCTCTGACTCCGCATTGCGTTCCGACGTCGACACCGCTCGCTCGGCTCCGGCACTCCTATATACCTATACCTATCATCTACTATAAAAATTTTTTTTCATTAATATAATAATTACTATATATTCTTATAATATATATCTATTATTTAATGATATACCTATTATATACTATATTAATATATTATATAGGTACTACCTTCTGATACTTATATTATATACTTAGTATCGTTGTATTTATTACCCAACAGCCCTCACCACCGCGCACCGGATCCGCACTTCGCCGCCCTGGTACGGCGAGCTCCCTAGGCTACGGACTGTTAACTCGTCGGTTCAACCCGCTATAGGGAGTACGGGTAAGCGTCGCCGTTTAACGAGGCGTTACATGACCATACACCGACGAGGGATGCCCCAGAGGTGCCCAAGAGGGGTACTGGTCCCCAACCTGAAAATTGACATAGACACGAAACATGGCATACAGCCTTCTCACGATGTATCTTAGGTGTAACTGAGGTAAAATGACAGAGGGGACCCCCTTTGAGGGACTGGCCCCAAACCTGAAATATTGACGTTTAATGATGAAACTCTGTATACAACCTTCTTATGATGTATCTTAGATGTAGCCGAGTGTAAAATGACTACGGGTACCCCTGATGGGGTACTGGCCCCCGAATCTGAAATATTGACATAGAACAACAAAATTGGTATACAGCCTTCTTACGTTGTATCTTAGGTGTAACCGAGATAAAATGACCGAGGAGACCCCCTAGGAGTTGACAGCCCCCTAAATATTGAATATTGACGTAGAATGCTGAAACTTGGTGTACATCCCTCAAATAAGGTATCAACGTTGTAGACGAGGTGAAATGACCATGAGCACCCCACGTGATGATTCTGCCCCCCCCAAACCTAGAATATAGACATAGAACGCTGAAACTCATATAAGGTACCCACATCGTATAGGGGTTAAATAACCGTACACCCCCCAGAGGGGGTGGTGACCCCCAATCATAAGAAATTGACATAGAACGATGAATCTCTGTATATACCCTTCATATAAGGTGCCCATATCATATATGGGGTTCAATAGCCATAAACACACCAAAGGGGGACCTCCAGCTCCCACATCTACAGTACTGACATAGAACGACGAAACTTCAGATAAGGTACCCACATCATATATTGGGTTAAATAGCCGTACACACCCCCTCGGGGCCTACGTACAAGCTCGAGGTATATAGATGCTAGAACGACGAAACATATGGATACAATCTTTTCTTTGTCTTTATACTCCAAAAAAAAAAAAAAAAAAAATAAGCAATTTAAAAAAAAAAAAAAAATTTTTTTTTTTTTTTAAATTTTAATTTTTTTTTATTCTTTTGAAGTTTATAACTTAAAAAATTTACGTTTTTATATAAATCAAACTACCCTCCCCACCCTCCCCAGCCTCCCCAGCCTCCTCAGCCTCCACGGGATCCCCAGGCTTCCTCAGCTCCTCAGCCTCCTTGAGCCTCCTCGACTCCCAGCCTATCCTCAACTCCTCACACCACCCTAGCCTCACAACCCTCCCTACTATGTCGTATCTAGTTCTATTGATCTATGAGTCTATTGAATTCACGGTCATATTCTGCTAAAGTACCCAACAGGAATTTTTTATTTATTTTTTTGTTTATATGCTATAAGCAGTTCTTATGGATCTTTACGCCTCGGGCTCCCTCCCCTCATATATATATCTGATAGTATCATACTATGATACATATAAATATATTACATACTATAATTTATATATTTGTATATATTAATCTCACATAAACTATGTTAGTTCAAATTTTTTAAATATGTATATTACATATATTATACTACTTATACTACTATATATATAATATATATACTTATATATTATACTGTAGACATATTTTTTGTATACTTTATATACTTAAAATAGATGTGATTTTTTACTTCATACCCTTATAGGATACGTGTAGAAGTTTCATTCATAGTTTTTAACTTAAAATAGATGTATCAAATGCTGGAATGGGAAAGTTTTTGCTAGACTTCTCATTATCTCATTTTCTCATCTTTTATATGACTTAACTAGTCTTATAGGCAAGTATTTTTTTTTTTACATTTCCTGTGCAAAAAAAAAAATCAATCACTATTTACATTCCGTCCAGAGTTGCAGTGCCCAATTGGTGCAATTATTTTGCATTTTCAAAGTAAAGAAATATCATTGAGTTACATTTTTAATAAACATCATTTATGACTGTAGACTAAAATATTTCATATATTAATGTCAAATATTTCAGTGCTGCATAAACTAAACAGACAATATTATATTATCTTGACTATTTTTTTATTAGCTATGTTATCCTATTATTACTTATAGTATTCTATATATTTGAGATAATTACGTACCCCATTTCCGTTTTTTCTTTAAGTTTTTATATAGATAGTACCCGCGGAATAGTGCATTATGGTTATTATATATATATACGGTTATCTTTATTTAAAGCGTTAAGTTAGTATATATTGCTATAGTATTATTAGAGCCCGAAATTGATGACTCTAATTTCATCAAATTCATAAGTTGAGGCAGTATGCGAGAAAATTTTAATAATTGGAGAAAACGTTAACTCATGCGGGAAGGTACTGTCATGGGTCACCTCTCTGATTTTAGATTTTTTTCCAATGGAGACGTGATTTATGTATGACATGGTATCTTAGTTAATTATCAATTCGGCCAGGAGCGCCTGAGCTTTCTAAATCTCTCTAAAATTCTAGGTAATGCTACTTTCGATTTTTCTGCATCGTCCTATACTTTATAGTGCCAACCGTGTTGTATATGTGAATTGTTATTTCTTGGTGTGTAGCTTTTTTTTTTATTTTTTAACTTCATTATATTTTATCTATGTATTTTTATTTATTTTTTATTTTATATATTTTTGAAGGTTGCTGTGCGGAGGGAGCTGTTGCGAGTTCTTCGCCCTTGGCTGTTTGTGTTCAGATGACTTTTTCCTCCTTATCATACTGTTTAACATGGTATGACCTTTGCGAGAGCATGTCCCTATTTTGGGTTTTTCGCTGCTCGTTCGCTCGTTTTGCGCTTGAGGTTTTATCCGCCATGGAAAGAGGAAGCTATCTTTTTAGGCAGCGTGGATTAGTTGTGGTTTCTCTATTGTTCGGTTGGTCTGTGATTGCTGGCATGGTCGGTCTGTTCCAGCGGGCTCGTTTGGGTTTTGTTGTGGTGCCCTGTTCGGGGTTCCGATCGATTTCTGCTAAATGTTCTTGTCACTTCCGAGTTATACGTGTTATTGTGGGCCTTGGCCCTCTGAGTTTGGTATGACTTTTGATTGGGACGCTCTTATATCCGACGCTTTCTTCTTTGTCCTTTTACTTTTTTCACATTTGGCTGATCGTCATGTTTCTTCGGCTTACAAGCTGGGTTTGAGGTTTACGTGACGTTCTCATTTGCAGTCAGAGAGTTAGTTCTAGACGGGATGCCCTGTCTCTTGAGGTTGATTATCGGGGGATGTCGAGCTCGTTCACTGCGCTTATGAATTGTTTTCTCTGTTTCGTATTATACTAATATGTACAGACGCAGGAACCGGTGTCGGTATCCATTGAAGTCTGTTTACCGTAAACTGATCAGGGAGCCATCGCCAGATGTGATAATCTTCGTCCATATTCTTCTATTTAGGTGGCAAAGCATGCTGTTCTTGTTGGAGTTTTTTGAGACTAGTTCAGGTTGCTTTTCTTTTGCACGAGAGTCGTGGTCGTGATAAATTTTCCTTTGCATTTGAGAGCGACTCCCTGGTTTTTGCTGGATCAGGTGATTCCGCTATATAATGGCGCGCTGCTTCCCTTATTTCTCCCGTTGGTGTTGAGAGTTCTATGTTTGGTCTTTTATTATGTGCCCAGCGCTGTTTGAGCCCGTTAGACCTTTTGCACCATGTCAGGGTCTTTATCACGGCCAGGGCCCTTTCACGGAGGGAACATCTATCTGTGTGAAGAGATAATTATAGTGATCAGTTGTTGCCTCTTCTCGCATCTTGTATATTATAGTGGTTTGTATTTGTTGTTGCGAAGCTTTGCGTGTTGGTATAGGTGGATAGTCCGATATATTTTGTAGGCTGATATCAATTGTATTAACTTGCCTCTTTAGTGACCTTTTTGTGGCTTTAGAGTTGTGGGAGATATTGTATATATTAGGCTGTGTTTGTCGTAGGTATTTTTGTGCTTTAATAGTGGGTCGTGATAGTGATTAGTTTAGAATATTTGCTACGAGAGCGATATCAAGATATGGGATAAGCCATGTTGAGATGGGTTGCAGAGGTTGACCGTCTTATCATATTTATACGTAGGTATGGATCAAAGGATACGTTGTACAAGTTAGTGCATTTGTAAGAGGTTAGCATTGATAGCAACTCTTTTGTCGCCGTCTTCTGCACAGGATTATATCTATAATAGGATGGGGGGGGGTGTTCACACAGTTTAGGGAGAAGCGCGAGATACTCGGTGGTGTTTAGGCGGCGAGTTAAATGTTAGGTAAGGTTTTTCGAGACGAGTAAGTAAATCGCTAGATATTTGCAGTCCTTTTTTACAACCTGTTTTGTCATAGTCAGTATTCTGGGCGGTTGATGCATAAATACCGTCAAGACAGAGTTTGTCCGTGAGACAGGTTAACTACTGGTAACTCAAAGAGTTGGGGAATACTAGATTGCATATTGGAGAAGACAGAGAGGAGGTGACAGGGCTGTAAATGAATCTTAAGTGAATAATGGGGCGATAGATTAATGTGAGTAGCGTGAGTCATGGGTCCAAATGTTGTTTATAAGCCGAGGAGAAGAAGCGGCTATTACTGTGATGTTTTTTTTGGTGTGTGTTTGGTTTCGGTGGGCTTGTGTTTGGTGGTGTGTGGGTGTGGGTGGGTTATTTTGGTGCGTGGGGTTTTGCTTTTTGTTCTCTGTTTTGCCTTTGTGGTTTGTCTTGTGGTTGTGTGGCGCTTGGGCATGCGTGGTGTTCGTGAGTGTCGTGTTTGGCGTCTATTGGGAGCTTGCGCTCGGTGGCTGGCGGCGTGTTTTGTGTGGTTAGATTTTGGGTGGGTTTTTGCCGGTGAGTGAGGGCATATGGGTGGGTCGGAGGTGGGCGGTGCTTGGGTGCTTCCGGCGGGCGTTGCGTCGGTTTTGCGACGGGAGCGAGGATAGGCGCGCCACGATTGTATGTCAGGAGTTTCTTAGTATCTTTTGTATTGGGGTATGATGCTTTTTTAGTTCTTTCTGAAAATGATCAGCCTAGTTGTGCTATTAAGTATGGCAAGTAGACCGGATCGTTTGGGTGTTATTGGCGAGACAAGACTATGTTTTGAGATATCGTGATCTTGTATGATGTTGATTCAGGTCGGTGTTATGGATATACTAATTTACGTGGGAGGATAAAGTTATTCATTATCCTACAAGAAATGGATAGTACGTCTTTTTCTGTTAGGAGAACGGTGTCCGAATTGCGTGTTATATGTTGATAATATAAGTCGAGAGTGTTGGTTTGTGTAGTATAGACTGCCAACCTTCCAGACTATTTGATTTATCATTTTTTTTATGGGATCAGGGTTTTAAGTGGATCATTTGGTTTGCAGGCGTTCTATGCCTGCTTAGAGCGTGCGCAGTCCGTTTCTTGATTTTGATTGCATGAACGTCGGTGAGCGAATGTTAAAACCTGGAAGCATAGGTAGATGACTTATTGTGATCTTTGAATTTGGGGTACCTGAGAACAGTTGATGTGGTATCTAGGGTAGGAGTGAAATCTTTTTGCGGTTGGTTGCTGTTATAGTTTGTTTATTGCTTTAAGCAGTTCGCGCTATGGTGTTCTATCTTTTAGATAAGAGTTGTTCCACCAGAGAGTATGATCGGACGGTGGCACGTGTGCTGGGTCGGTTGTTGAGGGGCGCTTTGTTCCAACAATGGCGACGTGAAACTATGAACGGATGTTCTTGTGGAATGTTAGCTATTTTTTTTGGTGGGTCGTGAATACATCAGATGTATATAGGCTGTAGTTAGCGTGTTTGTTGCTAACTTTTATGTTAGTTATTCATCTTCCTGGTGCTATCCGTTTGATTGTGGCCTTTTCTGAAAGGTTGTGCGAATATTTGAATGATCTCAAGCCCTATTCGTTGGAATATAATCATTTGGATTCTTGATAGAATTACATTTGGTTCCTGTGAGAGTTGTGAATAATAGCCAGTAATTTAGATAGAATTTTTTAGATGTTTATATTACTATACTTGATACTGATGTCTGTGAATTATTAAATAAAGGTAGTGACACTATATATTTTTGGATATATGATGTACGAGAGATGTAGAGTGTGTGTAGAGGTAGAAGATGTTACGAGTTAACTTATAGTGCTGGGAGAGTTTTATTAGATTAATTGAATCAGGGATCGCATAGGATGTAAGTTTGAGTTTTGAGATTGCTTAGTAAGATGTAGATGTTGTTTTGTTTAAGAAGTAGATTATGAGAGTAATAAAGTAGCTTATATGAGAATAAGTGTTGCAATGGATAGATAATGTTTGTTTGGAGTAGTTAATAATCTTGATTAGTGTATGCCCTAAATGTAGATTATCATCGATCGAGAGAGAATTTAGAGCAATAATGGAATAGTATGGTATATTATTCATGCATGATTGTAGTATGAATAATTTTAATAACTCCATTTCCCTCAAATATTAATAGGGTCGATTAAATTTCTAAATAGCAAGGGTTATGCCAGATAACAATCTGCAGCTTGTTTTAATTCTTGATTAGGAACTGACGAATGCTACGTTTTCAAAATTTTTGAGTGATTTTTTTTCAGGGTGTTAGTTTGTGTTATCGTTTTCGGATTAGGGATATGTTTCTCTGTCCGTTGGGTGGATGTTGTGTTAGTTTGATTTGTATCTAATAGGTAGTGTCTGGTATGTTTGTTTATTAGTCTGATTATTCGCTTTATACTTATGTCATTCTAGATTTAATTTATTTAATATTGCATAATTCATGAGTGCATAGTGGAACATTATATGTGGTTGCGAGAGGGCTCTTTTTCAGAGTTCCTTGTTTACCCGAAACAATGTGATACCTAATCTCTATGCATGCGTCGCTTGCGTAGGGGTTAAAGATTGTATTTCTCATGTTGCTTTGTGTATAAAAACTGAAGAATCTTCTATGAGGACAGAGTTTATATACGAAATTGAGTGTATAACTTAAGTCTCTGCCTTTCTTTTTGTTCGGTTTGTAGTGGTAGCGGTTGTTCTTGGTTTTGTTCAATTATTTAGAACCTTTTTGTTGTCCACGTAATTGGATCTGACCAGTGTAATAGTTCTTTTCTGCGCTCGTCTTGAAATCCATATATGAGTATTTGCTGTCTGACTGCACAGTCGCCTTCGTACCATTTCTTCTAGCTTTGCGAGAAGTTGGAGTCTATTTAAAATGGAAAAGTATAAGGTGGAATAGTGTAGAGAGTAGATCATCTCGCCTATTTATGTTTTTATATAATACCTTTCGTTGATCTTTCAGTCAATTCGTATGAGAGCTGGGGTTGTATCATTACAGGGATCGGGGAAGTATTCTTTGGTCATACCTGTTTGACTGTGGAAGGTCGTGCTCTTGTTTTGTTTTAGTGGCGCGATTTTTCTTGTGGGATCAAGCTTCTTGTTTTCTATTGTGTCTAATTGTGTTGTCGGTTTTAGTTTCGAGTTCAAAAGCTTTGCTTTCGAAGCATATTTACGCTATAATAAAAGACGGTGTTTATTACTTCTTAATCATAGTAATTGTTTATTTCTACTTTTTTTTTCAATGAGGCTGACTTGTCTTAATGAGATAGAAAGAATTTGACGTAGATATCAGAATATCTGACTAACATTCATGGTCATTTCGAGTTTCAGCAATGAAAAAACATTAAAATTTTAGTCGGTGTGAAAGCCTAATCTGCTCTACCAAAATTGCGTCTGCTTATGAACCTGTGCTCTTTTTTGGATCACGACTATATAATAATTTAATTGTATGCTATGATAACATAAGGAATAAGCAAGAATAAATGTAGTGTTTTACTCTTGATTATATACTATGTACATAATTATATAGAATATATATATACTAGCTTTTATTCATATAAATATATGAGTTATAGTAGGTAGAAATTTTAGTAGTATATAAGTAGCTGACTATATTAATGGGGTGGTATATAATATATATATATTATATAATATTAATAATATATATATATATTATATATAGATAATATACGTATATTAAGCCAACTAATTTAGAAAAACTTAACCTTAGTCCCGATAATATCGATAGCTTTTCGCGTATAATAAATTATCGAAAAAATCGATTGATTGATTAATCTAACTAGTTTCTCAAACATTATGTAATATATTATATATATAATAATATCTATGTTTAGTATAATATTTATATATATATACTGTATGACATATATTATATAGTATATTTGTATAATATATATATATGAGTATATATATAATAGATATATAGTTCGTTCATTGCTTTTGATTTACATTACCCCTTAAAGTACCCATCAATCTTTTTACAATTTACTTATAAAAAGGTATAGGGGCCAACCCCGAAGTATTGGCATAGGCTGGTAAAGGTACTCTGATGTAACACTCGTTACGTACTAGATTTAGCAACAACAACAACACACTATTACTAAATTATATTTATTATTATTACTATATATTTTTAAATAATTTATTAGTCAGTGAATTCCTGGTTAATTATTAATTATTTATATTATTATTATTCCTTTATTTTTAATTAATTTTATTTGATATTTTTATTTAACTTTTATTTTTATTTTTAAATTTTATATTATTTTTTTTTTTTAATTTTGTATTTTTATTTTTTTTTATTTTTTTCTTTTGTTTATATTTTATTTTTTCAAAATTTAATTATTTTTATTTAAAATTTTTTAGTTAGTTTTTAATTTTTATTTTAATTTTTTCATTTTTATTTTTAATTTTTTTATTATTTCTATTTATTTTAATTTTTATTCATTATCATTAACTAGTCTAAATTTAATCATTATTGAATATTAAGATCATTATTATTATTATTAATTAATTATTATATTTATATTTATTATTAAATTATATTATTATTATTATTTTATTATTATTATTATTATTATGAACTTAATTTAAAATCATTTTTATTGATTATTTTAAATTTTCATTAATGATTATTTAAATTTATTATTCATTAAATTATTATTAAATTATCCATAACTTTATATATTATAGTATATTATAATATTATTATTATGATTATATTAGATTCTTAATATTATAATTAGTAAAATTATAATTAGTTTATCTTATTAAGAAGTTTTTTATTGTGTCACATAGAAATAGAAAAGTATGATTTTTAAATCATAATTTCAGAATTAGTGAGCCGGGATGATTTCGAAACTAAAACATCAACACGAGTTACAAATAAAAATAGAATTACTGCGATGTTCATAAAACTGACAATTCTCTGGCTTGATTTAGTTAAAAGTTTTTTTCGCCGCCAATAGTTATATTACATGAACACTATTTTTTTTCATTTTCTTCTTCTTTAAACTTTTCTTATCATCGATTTTTCCCTGTCAAAGAGTAGAATACCTTCGGACGAGAGAGAAGACGAGAGTGAGTAGAAAAAAAAAAACAAAAAAAGGAGGAAAAGTTATTTTCCGTACATAACACAATTTGTTTTTCCGCATGAAAAGGAAACTTTTTTTTAAGAGGTGTCAGAATGAGAAAAAAGATCCTTTTGATGGAAAAGATCATCTTAAATGAAATAAAAGTAAAGTTGGGGAAGCCATGTTGTGGTAAATCTTGTCTGCTATGGGAGGCTTCCCTATACAATACTATAGTTTTTTTTCTATTTATTCGTCATTAATTATATATATATATTATATATATATCTATATATATAATATATATATATATATTATATATATATTAATAATATTTATATATAATATTAAATATTATTAAATTTAAAATGAATAATATGTATATATATATATTATAATATTAATAAGGATTACTTACCTCAATCCGAAAGTTAATTCCTAGTTGGTGGTTTTTTTCATTATCCGCCTTCCTGCCATCCCCCCCCATCCGTAAGCCTTTGGGAGTTGACGGCCTTTCGTGATGTAGTTGGTGCCACCAAGATTTCACCACAGGCTTGCTCTGGTGAACGGGGGTCTTTGTGTTTTTCCCTTTTCATCGTACTTTCTATCAAACGGTTCGGGACTTTAAAAACACAAACTAATTTGAATAGTGAAAAAACTCATTACACTAATTTAATGTACAATTATTTTTAGAGAGGCTTTTTACATCAAACTTACTTTTTGTTCCCATCTTATTGGTTCTTTCTAATCCTTCTCAAGTTTTCAGTCAAATGGACGGAATCTCATGATATGAATATATCCGACGACTCTAGATTTTCTTGTGACTCTGGTTTGGAGTCTTCAGTATTTTCAACCTTGTGTCTCAGGTTATCTTTCCAATATACTACTAAATTCATATGTTTTTTATATCTGTCCCCTAACAACTTAACTGACTATTCTGCATTTTTCGACTACTTGAGCTCCAAAATAGGGAACACTCTCTTGTCTTATCATTTTTCTGAAATCATCATCCTTGGTGATGTCAATGTTCACAACCGTCAGTGGCTTTCCTCTAATTCTCAAGATTTTACCTGTGAACTCGTCTGCCGTTTCATTATCCAAAATAGCCTGGAGCAGAAGGTGCAGTTTCCTACCCTTATCCTTGATCATCTCCAAGATGATTCCAACATGCTAAGAGTCTTTATAACTTTCAATCTTTCTCCTTATTCTGTTAAAATTTTGCTCATGTGAATTCCTTCAATCACTTAATCTCTGTATCTTGCTCTATATCTTCAAATTTTCTGCGGAAAGACCTCTGAAAGAAACGTTTTTAGCACTTCAGTACAGCTAAGTGGTCGAACTTGTGATAGCATTTCTTATATTTCCCGTAGAATGATTACTGACTACTGCTTCAGTGTGAAGGGGTCCGTCGGAGTGTGCAGAACACATAACAAAGGTGAGTTTTTCAGGCATGGACGCATATATTCTTTATTCTTTCCCTTCAACCAAAACAAATCTTTGTTTAATTCTGCTTGTTCCCGTGATATACACCACAGGGACGCTGCTTTCAGGAATAATTGTCGTTTTTAAATTCCAAAAACTCATGCAACTTATATTTCATCCAGAAATCGTGAAAAAAACTATTTTTCGAAGCACTACAATCGCTGTAGTACTCCTCTTTGCTTCTTCCCTCCTCTAGTATCTTCCGATGGCACTGCTGCCGTTTTGCCTTCTGTTAAAGCTTGGCTCTTCCCTCAAACCTTTCCTTCTAATTCCACTTTAGACGATTCCCAAGCTAATACTTCTCTTCCACTCCCCCAACTCATTTATTCTTAACATTGTAATTTCTTCTAAAGATATTATTTCCTCACTCTCTGAGCTTAACACTATAAAGGGGCACTGGCCTCATGGCATCCTGTTGTAGATCTTAAAACTTGTGCCTCCAAGCTTGCACCCTCTTTCTATCTTTCCACTACGACCTTTTCTCTTCTTGCTGGAAACGTTCGCACATACAGTCTGTGTAGATGATGGGTCGGTGGATTGGGCTCTCTTTTCAACCCTCTAACTATCGTCCTATAGCTTAACTTCCGGTTTTCCAAAGTTTTCGAATTTACCTTTAACGGTAAGATTTGGAAACATCTAAATTATTCTAATCTTATCTTTGTTGCCGGTACGACTTTGGTAAGTAAAGCTCTACTGGTGATCTTCTGAATTCTCTTCTCTCTGACTCGTGGTCCTCTGCTCTTCGGCATTCGATGAATCCTTTGCAACGGCTCTAAACATATCGAAAGCTTTCGATTGAGCCTGGCACAAAGATTTTGATTTAAGCTCCCTTCTCTCTCTCTCTCTTCTCTCTCTCTCTCTCTCTTCTCCTCTCTCCCCTCTCTCTCTCTCTCTCTCTCTCTCTCTCTCTCTCTCTCTCTCTCTCTCTCTCTCTCTCTCTCTCTTTCTCTCCCTGCTCTCTCTCTCTCTCTCTCTCTCTCTCTCTCTCTCTTCTATATCTTTAAGTGCTTAAAAACACGCATTCGCTGCTCTCTCTCTCTCTCTCTCTCTCTCTCTCTCTCTCTCTCTCTGATTTCCTTTCGGTCGGTCGTTCTATAGCAGCTGTTGTGGACGGACACCGCACACTCTTTTAATCTATTAAAAGTGATGTTTCTTGGGTTCTGTACCTATTCCCAATTCTTTTTATACTTTTCATCACTGACTTTCTTTTTGTGACTTCATCACCCTTTCACTCTTATGCTTGCGATTTCACCCTTCATTTTTTCTTTCATTTTGAGAAACGTCACGCTCGACTTCAAATAGCCATTGCTTGAAGGACGATCTTGGAGAAGTGATTTATGATCTTTCTCGCATCTCTAATTGGGGTATAGAAAACTTGGTATATTAAATTCCTTAAAACTTCAGTTCTTTCATCTAATCTCCTCGACAAAATCTTCGACACAACTATATCTTCTTTGAAGAGGCACAACTCATGCTACTACTTCTTCTTGATATTCTTCATGTTCCCTTTTCTCATAAGATCTTTCTTGAAAGGATCACATTATTTCTCTCATCAAACAAGCCTCTAAGAAGTTGAGTGTTCTGAGGCGTCTTCATAACTTCTTCACACCACCATAGTTGCTTTCTCTGTAGGATAGCGTTGTTTCGTCCATGTATGGAGTACCATTCTTATTTTCTGGGGTGGTTCCACTCACACAATAATTTTTGAAAAGATAGAATCGAAAATGTTTCTCCTCGCTAACTCTCCATTCCTGTTTTTCTGCTGTTGAACTATTACATCACTTTCCTTATACTATCGCTATTACAACAAACATTGTTATTTCGATGTTTTTGATTGTATACTTCTTTTCCTGAGGAGAGCTCGCGCAACTCGTCACTCGACACAATCTTATTCTTTTAATGCCCAACTCTAACCATGAAGTAAACGCTATGCTTATTCTTACATTGTTAAAGTCTGAGACGCGTTTCCTTATTTCATATGACTTGAGCACTTTCAAACTAAGTGTATCGTCAGTTCATATCGGCTCTTGATTAATCGGTTAGGATTTAAATGCAACACCACAACCTTGGTCGATTTCATCTAGGTCTTTAACCTTTCCTCCCGCCACGACCAATTCTCTCCCTTCAGTTCATCTATGCTGGCGCAAAGGTGGAGGAATGCGCGAGCGGCCAACTACCCTGAGCATCTGCCGCCGTAGTACTATAGAAAAGGGATAGAGCGCCAACGTTACTTCGCAGAGAGATAGAGTGTCAGGAGTTTGAAAGTAGGGGATTTTTTATTAGTCTCTTAGCTTTAGACTTATACCCTATCCATAGAAGGGTGGAGCCGAAGCCCCCCCAAAATGTTAGAAGAACAGTACTCCATACAAGCGGCGAATAAGGCCCTTATATTACTGGAGTAGCTGTGCAGAGGGAAAAATTCCGCAACCTGAACAGAACTCCAGCTTATTTGAGGCCACCTTTAGCAACCATTAAAATATGAGGTTTCCAAGATACTTGCAAGAATGTTTATGTTATTCACAGGAGAGACGTTAGAGCGTCGAAGGAAATAGAAGGTCGGAGGTGTTTTTGAGAGGAGATGTGAAGAAGTTGAGTTTTTTAAAGAGTTAAATTCTTACAGGTTGCTGGTGACCCACCGGGAAAATCCCTCCAGATCGGCAATAGATCGGAAAAGCTGAAGACGAGAGGCAACTCTAGAAGCAAAAAGAGGGAGCAGATTTGAAATGAGTTGATAAGAATGGGAGAGTTGAGTCATCGGCATCAGAGTGAACAGAGTGGAAGTACAGCTGAGTAATCGTGATGAAAGTAGGAATAAAGTTGGAAGTAGAACAGAACCTTAGCGGAACACCACAGTTAACAGAAGGAAGAGGTCGCTCCATCAACAAGTGCTTGATATGGAGCGATCAGAGAGAAAACTAGGAAAGAGTAAGCAAGAGAGAAGGAGGAAACCAAAGGAAGGAGCTTAGAGAGCAGTGAGGCGTGCCAAACCCGGTCAAAGGCTTGAATATGTCAAACGCCACCACCGCAAGACTCCCATGATCCTGAAGGCCAGAATACCATAAATCAGTTAGAAATTAGGATAGATTTATTGTCACCAGTTGACCCCTCGATACCGACGAAAGCCATATGGTGATCTCGATAAAGAACGGGAATGAGACTCAGATGATCCAGGAAAATGAGAGTTAAGAAGGTTTCAAAGATTTTAGTGTAGAATACAGGTGATTGAGAGCTATAGGCGATAGTTGATAGGATCAGAGCGGGCGTACCTTTTTCGTGAATCGGTATGCATTGTGATTTGTGGATGATTGACATATGCGCGCTTAAATCCAGCTATTGATGGAAGTATAGTATAAACAAGGAGTAGTATAGATGTTGACAGAGGATCAGGCGTTACAGCTCAGGAAAGCACACTCCCTCAAAACACAGGGGAGGAATACCGCAATCCGTGCCACTAGCCTTCCCTGACAGTTCATAGGATCCCATTCCCATGCACACGATCATGGAGTTGTAAATTACATGGGTTTGTATGTCATGGGAAACCTTTGAGAGGAGAAGGATTTAAGTAGGAGGGAGCGAGGGATTGCCAGAATATGTCCGAGGGCGGTAGAAAATTAGATTGAAAAAGGAGGCGAAGAGATTGGCCTTAATTCAGAAGGAGAGTTAGGCAACAAAAAACCATCAGAAGCGAATCTAAAATGGTGGAGGAAAAGGCAGATTTACAAACAAGTTGGATTAAGAGGATGTTTTTGGCAAAGGGCCAGTAAATTTTTTAGATCGAGTAGGAGAACACCAAGCAGGTACATCTTTACAAGAACAGCTGCTTCGCACTTTCTCTTTCTCGCTCCTCAAAGCGCATTAGTGCCTGACGAAATATATCCCTGCAATCACGATTGCAGAAGCGAACAGAATGAAATATTAAAAGTAGAGCAAAACTGCCTTACGAGAGTTTTCCCCATGCCCGATACGCAATGTCTCTCTCCTGCATGGCGCGAGAAAAGCTCCATTGAACCATGGATTCTAGGGCTCAGAAGAAAGATCTTAGCTCTTAATTTGAAAGATTGGAATTGAACCTGCTTTCATCCGATCCAGTGCTCTACGCCCCCCACCTTGATCCAGCGTCGCACAGAAAAAGCATCCGCACCCCAAGTGTTCCAACAGCAGGGATTCATGTCCAAGAGTACAGTAGTTTGCCAAAAAAAAACTACGCAGGGCCCCCAAATTAGCCGAATTAAAGTCTTGCCAAAAAAGTACAGTTTAGAGCATGGAGCGAGCTGCTGGAAGAAAAGTATTATAGCTTAAGGCTATTAACATGGGTCAGAGTTCCATAGGGAGGAGAAATGGATACAGCTTTTTAACGACAATTTGAGATTTGTTTAAATTGTTTTAACTTTTCCTATACTGACTCCATATTAATAGCTCAATGAGAAGGGAAACAAAAGTAAGTGTTGTGAAACATAGTACGAAGCCCCACGCTGTCAGTTGTGCAAGAATTGGTTGTACGCCGCACGTCCTGGGAATATAGTGTAAGGTTCCTTAATTAACTGTCCAGATCTTTTGCTGAGAATTCTGAATGTTTGGGGCTCACTCCCCACCAACTAATCAGTGTGAGAGTAAGTAGAGCGAGACGCACAACCACTCAGTGTCGGTTGTACGTTGAATCCGACTACTAAAATAGGAGAGGGACCTCGCAATTGGAATTAGGGAAATATAAAGAAGTAATCAAGTCTCAATGGATCCACAATTGCATACTTCCATATTAACCTAGTGAAGAAGAGGCATTATCGCGCAAACTCATCACTTCGACACAATCTTTTCTTGTAAATGCCAACTCCTTTAAACCATTGAAGTTAAAACGCTAATGAACTATGTATCTACGTAAGATATTAAAGTCTGAAATACGCAGTTTCCTTATTTCATATGTGACTTTAGAAACTATTCCAACTAATGATGTATCATCAGTTCATTATAATCTGGCGCTAGGAAGGGAAATGGTGTATATAATCGGGTATATAATGGGGATTTAATGAAACTCACAAAGCCACAGAAGTAAATCGATTTCATCCTCGCGTCTTTAACTTTATCACTATCCTCACACCCCAGACTACTGCAGTGCGTATCACCTTCAGTTGCGTAATAAAGAGCCAGTGCTGTCCTACTCGAAAGAAGAATATGGAAAAAAAGTATAATTGAACACTTCACATTCTGATACGCCAGGTCAAAGACCCGTTTCCCAGCTGAAATATAGTATGATGATAAAGAAAGAGTTAGATGCAAGAGAGATCGACCATCAGTGGCAGATCTGTGGAGACTTTGAAGGAGTCATTGCCATTATGTTTATACATGGAGTAGTTGGCAGGAATATTGACACAAGTACTGCTGTTTCATGTGTCCCAGTGGCACATAGTCAGGGGACAGGTCTTCTACACTGCGAAAGATAGAGTGTTGACGCCCATGGGGAAAATCTCAGGCCCCAAAGGAAAAAGTTCAGCCATCCTTATCGTAGACAGAGAAAGAAAAGCAAAATATATTAATGCTACATCTCTACGCATAAAAACTTGGAATCCATGAAGAAGCATTTTATAAAGCGGGATAAAATAGATACACAGTAGGATTGGAGACGGAGAGACATTTAAATAATAGTTGGCATGGCTTCCTGGCAAATCGAAGAATTGACAACTACGTTCAGATTGTGAAATAATCTTCTAGAAAAGTACAATTGATTAGCTATTTCACATTACATTTTTCTAATTGTTACCTTTATATATCATTTCATGTCAACTTGGACTTCTTCCATTTACAAAACTACTTCAGGGTGCGTCTAAGTGATACGAGAAGACACGAAGAAAGATCATTACCATTCAGGATACTTTTGAAATTGGAACGAATGATCGAAGAGGCGAAGAAATCGGACGCTTCTATGCTTAATGGGACTCACCTGATATGGGAAGGCAATGGCCAAGAAGGCATGCCCCAGACAAAGAAGTACAACGACTAGCAAACGCAAGAATCCTTGGCGTGGAATTGAAGACCTTATTATTCTTAGATTAGTGTGATATCGAGAATAAACCAGAGTATAATGAGGCCTACTCAAGCAACATATATATGGAAATTTACCATTCGATTTTTCGCGACTTAGTATTAAGTTGAATACGAGAAAGACAGGTACTTTAGTACATTTTGTTGTTTCAGAAACAAAGAAAACTCAAAACGGCGTATTTTTTTTATATTTCTATTTATGAGATGTACGTTATATATATCTTAAAAACCAGAACTAATAAACAAAATCTAATGTCATATTCGTGTTTCTCGACCCAAAATTCGCCTTATTAAATCTCCTATCTCAACTCTCTCTCTCTGTGAAAGCATATATGAAAGTGGAAACTTTTAAGCTTGATCCACAAAAAATGATCAGTGTTGCCAGAGTCGATCAGTCGCGAAGAGTATGATAATAAATAATAAATGAATAAGAAATTAAGTATATATATATAACAGAGGTATGAGATATAATATATCTCAATAATTAATAATAATAATAATAATTATTCGTATTGGGAAGAACAACATTTATTGTATGTTAAAAAATTATTATTATATCATGCTATTATTATTATTATTTATTATTATTATTATTAAGTTTACTATTATAAAATCTATTATATTATATTGTCTCTTGAACTGTTATATATTATTAGTTATGCTGTTAACATATTACTGGTCACCTTATTCTCACTCGTATTGTTAAATGATTATATATATTATTATTACATTATTATAGTTATTTATATATTTATAAATTAATAATATATAATATAATAATAGATAATAATAATAACATATAATAATAATTAATAATAAATAATAATCAATAATAATAATAATAATAATTGATGTTATGAGTGAATGAATGATACTTTATGGGTCCTATTAAGATATAAAGCTTCGATTATTATTGATTTTGGATATAATTTTCAATTTTAAAATTTAAAACAGTAACAGATAATTTAATAAAATTAAATCAATTAAGAAATTATAGATTTCGCCTTTTTCGCATTTATGCACTTATGCACACATCCCATACACAATTAAAATACTATACGCACACTCATACACAAGTACGCTTATGACACATACACTAAATACACACGCAATACCACATTCACACTTACATCTCAACATACTTTCCTCTCTCTCTGACTAACTCACACACACACATGCTACAATCAATAAATTGCGATTATATAATATATAAGATAAGATATTATAATAGGTATTATAATATAGATATATATGAATAATATATGAATATATATAAATAAATATAATTAAATAATAATAAAATAAGAAGATATATATTAAAATAAGGAATATATATATATAACTTTAGATATACTATGATTTACAAGTTAAATATATTTATTATAATAAAATATATAATAAATCGTAATATAATATATATAATAATACAAAAATATATATATAATATAGTATTATAATATAGCTACTAAGATACTTAACCTTACCTCATATAGTAGTGATAAAAAATAATATACGAGTAACATTGGAGCAGCATAAAATATTAATAAGTAACTCCAGGACAAGATATTGCTTAAAAAAATAAAATAAATACAAATAGTTATATATTGAGGTATATCTTTATATATATATATATATATATATAGTTACTTAGTTAGTTAGTTATATAAGCTTATATAATATATAATATATACCGTATATCTATAGTATATTATAGTATAGTATATAAATAAATTAGGGAGAGTTACTCGCAGCGAAATAGGATGAAATAAAGTGCCGACAGAATAACCAAAATATTCGCTAAAGTTCAGATATTACTGCCGGGCATAATAGCACAAGAATATGTCGACCGAATAATCACTTCGCTAATTGGCCGAATAGTTATTCAAAGTTCGGTCATCCAAGTTTGAGGCGCGCAACATATAATGTCCGCAAAAACTATAGGGCACTGGCTCACATAAAAAAGGAAGGTGAAATTTTTCTTGGGTGGACTTTTGTAGCGATATATAGTAATTCGGAGAGTGATGCATACGGACTCATAACTCATTCTACAGAGAGGATGGACTGATAATTATCACTCCCATTCTCTTCGATGGCAAACAGCCATGGATCCGGTATTTTGGCATATTCCCCTCGCGAATGAAAAGCACAATTCATGGTGGCGCCATCGTAGAGCTGGCATATAGACAGTTACCTTCCGCAATATATTATCCAGTAACAGGGCAAGTTCTGCGGTCGATACTTCGGGAGCCATAAAGGATGATTTGGGTAAGACTATAATACGGTCTCATGTATGAGATGCCACATGACCTGGATGAATTGAGTCTATCAATATCATCTCGCAACTACAACTGGCAGATGTCAGTGACTTGCTCACCCAGGCGCTCGCACTGAACCCGCCCTCTTGGATGAGAGTTGTGTATTTTGCCATAGTGTGTCTTGACTGCTAGCTCTCGGCTTCGAGGTTGCATAGAAAAAGATGACTACTGGACCCATGGATGCAGAAGCAGTAAACATGTTTATCGTGAGACAGATTGAGCAGAGCTGACGGCGAGCATCTTCCGTACGTCAGATGGTAACCTTGTGTATTGCAGTGAAGATCAGGCACTGACTCACATCGCTTACTAGGGACTCGCAGACCATACGTGATGCATGGCGAAGTGGCGGATCCTGTCTATTGACACTTATCTCACCAAGTGACGAAGTGTCTAAACGTGCCACATGCTGTTACTATCAACAACAACACCAGGCACCACAATCGTACTCGCTATCCGGTTCCAAGCACACTCGCAGGCTCTACACCCGCGTTGACGTATGAACGAGGACGGCACGTATTCGCAAACAATCAAAGGAACAGTTGGAGAGCGCTACAACTCCCATCCCGGTGATCCCGTATGCGATGGTAAATATTGCTTCTCGACCGTCATAAACTCGGTAAGCACTCTCTTGACTTCTCTGTCACGCAAAGGCGAGGTTTCACCAAATATCACCTGCTGCCTGTAGCTATAGGCAGGCGGCTGCGAAAGGATCCACCCGGACCAACGACGAACCCATCGGCCACTGAAGGGAAACAATCTAGATCGGTCAGCCGTGACCAGAAGCATCGCTATGTGACCACCTTGTGCAGAGACAGAAACCTCTCCCTCTACCTTCCCACTGACACAGGCTCAAACACTTGGTTTGATGAAACCTCTTCCGTTTGAAGGGCCCTGGCACCACGATGTGCAATGCTTCCGCCGCGTACTATATGCTCAAGGCTCTCTCTCGTCTCGCGCGTGCCACGAGAAGAACAGAAAACTCGGCGTATAGGTGGTGTCGCATGCCACACGCATACGGCTCTCCCCTACCGCGTCATGCGTGGTGCAGTACTGCGGTCCCGGCTTTGCTCCAACAAGGGTCTGTGGTTACGACGGCAGAGCGTGGATGCTTTTTCAGATGTAGCACAGAATTTTCTGCGAAAAGAGGAACGCCGAGAACCACTAACATTGTACAGGAACGCTAGACAGTTTCATTCTCAATGGATTGTTAGTATGGTATTGTAATAAAGTTGCACTACTTTACATTCTCACCAAGAAATTTCCGGACAACCAAGCGATGTTTAGTACATGAATGCGCCAGGGTACCCTCGTGCACGCTCCTCATCACGCTCTTAAAGTTCTAGAAGGACGTTACCAGGGCAAGTGGGATATCAATATGATGGCCGACTAATGTTGGAGCTTGATGAGGGATATTCAAACGCTTATTGCAGCGCTAGATTGTCTACGAAGAGGAAGTTACTCACCATCGTACTGCTCCTATGTTTACATTACACTAAACCATTCCCTTCGTATTACATTATTGATATCGATCCATATGACGTCTGTGTAATCCTAGAGTAATGTATTACATAGTTATACAGCATATATCTATCAAGACATGTATCAATCCATTGCGATGTTCTCATGAGCCGTAAGTCGTATAATATAAATAGGGCTCCTCCTATACCTATCTCTCTCCTAGTATATACTATATATTATATACGTTTAAGCATATCGTGGTATATATATCAACTCCATATAAGTAGGTAATATAAGATAATCTAAAGCCTCCTACATAAGTAATGATACTATATTACAGCCAGGTATATATATTATACTCTAATAATATTAAAAGTATAATATCATATATTTATATCCCTTAAATATGGTGAATAGACCACTACATATGAAAAAGGTATTAAAAAATACAAATAAAAATTGTACATCTGTATTGTAACACACAATATCTCGCAAATTGACGATTAAAAAAGCACCCAACTGCGAACGCAAGGGTTGTGATAGTGACAAAAACGCTAAACATTTTTGGAAGTCAGGTCACATCAATAGTTCAATTTTGCCGCCCCCGTCAAGAAATTTCATGTTTACCAGTGTTATATACAATAGTAATAAAAACAACAAAGTAAATAACTGATTTCCATACCATAATATGCAAACACAATTCCACATAATATAAAAATAATTAAATGAAGAACCATTGACCAAGGTATTCGTAGAGTAAAGATACTCTCTCAGACATTCATTTTAGAATAAGTACTAAGGTTAAACTGAACAGAACATTTAGCAGTATCTCCATCTTACAATGGATAAACGCTATAATTCTTGTAGCTGCAATAGGATATTACTACCTGTTCCTAAAGTATTCTTCTCAACTTTACGCACTGATAGCGACGTTGTGGAGCTGAAAGGGTATTTATTGCATAAGTTATTTTCAATATTACATAAACTATTTTCCAGTGTTTTTATCCATATGAAAGGGAATATCGATTGTCTTCAAGGGAACCTGTGATTACTGATAAATCCATAGATAAAATAATACAAGACAATAAAAGATAAAAAAAGAAAAAGAAAGATAATATAATTATTATTTTTATTTCTTGATGTATTTCCGTATGTAGCCTTTTACTTTTATGTATACAATAAATCACATCGTCAGAGAATGGGACTTTCTTTTTTACTCTCCACTTTCTTTTCGTAGATATGACGATTTTGATGCCAACAATTTCTGTAAAAACAAGGTCACATTAAAGAAGTGAAAATGGAAACCGATCAGGCTTCACTTTACACCACGTACGGATCATCAGATCAGCAGAAAGAGTCAAGAGGGAGTAATTTTCATGCGATTTCTTTTCCATGCCTCAACTCGAGAACCAGTTAATTTTGTTACTGATTATCATCTGATTTATATAAGAATGCTAAATAAAATTAGAGCTTATGAAATTTTTGTCTAAGAGAGTAGCTACACACAAAGATTGTTATCACATAAGAAACTCTTAGAACAGGTCTATTTTTCTTACTGATTTCTTAAGCACTCAACGAGTGTAATTATTCACATGAAGCTTTTAGCTTTTAATTGCGTTATTTAAAAATAGATTTATTGCAAAATGGAAGGGATCACTTTGGGCGACGTGTTACATTCACGTTTATATGCTTGTTTTTGAAGTGATGTTGTCAAATGCGATCAAGTAAATGGATAATTTTGCCAACTGAAAATCACGTCAGACATTTATTAGTAATTTCGCTGATTCGCAAGCAGCGTTATTAATGGATTAGGGGACTTTTTGTTCAAACAATCTTTCTAAGCAATGTATCATAAGTTCTGATCCAAGCGGTAGTCAGAAAACGGTCTTGAATTGTTAAATTTTGCTGTTTGACAAGTTCAAGCTTGCATCTGGTAAAGTTTAATTTGATTTATGGCAGGCTGCCGTTTGACTGAATTGATATGGTCGAAAAATAAAGAGAATATGCTTCTGCAAAGTAAAATAAAGTTAATCATATTAAATATAGATAGATATGATATAATAAAATATAATATATAATAATAATATATAGATATGATATATAATATGATATTATAATAATATATATATATATAATATATATATATATATTTAGTATACTATATATATAAATATATATTATATAAGTAAAATTATATATTAAATATATATATATTAAGATATATGATTAGAGTGAGGATGTTGGAGTAATAATTATTTTCACCCCGATTTCATTATTTGCAACGAACCTGATGGTGTTTTCAATTACTAATGATATAATAGTGTATTTTTGAAAGTATTCAATTTGCATTGAATAAACTTATACTGTATGATATCATTTGAACATATTACGGAATAGATTTATATATTTTTTTTTTTGTTTAATTCATGCAGCTGTAATTAAATAAGTACATGGTATATGCTCAGGTGGCGAAACATACAGATTTATTTATGTATCCTCTCGTGTGAAAATACCAAAACTAGATGTAACTCCTATGTCTATAAAAAGAGCCTGAAAAGAGTCATTATACATCTTCATATTATATATTTTGATTTTCTGTATTAAAATTTTCTATGTACATTTACAATTTACTTGTCTATAATATAATATATATTAAATAATTATGCAACTAACTAATAATCTCTCTACATAATACAATAACACTATATTAAAATAGTATACAGTAGTTCTTCAAAGGTCATTAACTAAATATACTAAACTAATACCGAATAAACTTATAAGTATCTCTAATTAAACTATAACCGAAAGCACTAAGCTCTCAAATCGACAACTCAAGATATATATATATACTAAGTATACATAACCTCTAATAATACTGAAACATACTCTCTGTGCTAACCATTATAACTAGTATATATAATTATATTATTTATATAATAATATAAAATAAAATAAGAACAAACTACATGCACTAAAGAATTGTATAGTAAATATAAGATATAGAAAAAAATATTAAAAAATTAATAATTTCGTGAAGAAAACAAGAGCTCCCGCCAATAATATTTCTATTAGGACTAAAGAGTACACGTTTATTTAGCATCATAAATGTTGTCACATCTATTTTTCATCTCTTGGGTCATAAATCTCTTTAATCAGACTAAGAATTCATGTTTCACATCAATATGAATTAGTTCTATATTACTCAATTGAGCAAATTATCGTGTGGTACTGACAATCGTGGCATCATATACAAACTCATTCTACAAACAACACGATCGTGTCTATTAATCTTTGCGATTACCCATTCTGACTACAAACCACTCATCTAACTCGTTCAACACTCGCACATCCCATCACTAAATCACATAACAAGATCGACCTCTAATATCTTTCATCATTACTATTCGGCTGAAGCAACAAAAGCACACATAACACAACAAGCTCAATAAACAACTCACTTAGCTGACTACCACACATCACTACCAATCGACGTACCTTCTACACACGACAAGCAATCGTTGACACTTCACTATGAAACGGATGTTCGCCACACCCTCTAAAAGTGAGTGGGCACAAAAGTTAAACACTAACAATAGTTGATCGTATACATTAACTACATTAGAGGACTCGATATAGCACATGCGAGTCAATAAGGAAGACTCGTAGCACTGCGAAGTCAAAATAACGAAAATAGGCTTTCAGACTCAAAGAGAAAGATAAATAGATAAAATATAGTAGATAGATAGATAGAAGTAGAACAAGATGATAGAATAGAAAAAGAAGAAAGAAGGAAGAAATAGGAAATAAAGGTAAAGAAGAGGAGAAAGAAGGATGAACTATGAGCGGGAGGGTCGAACGTCTAAATGTCCGGACAAGAGACAACCGCGCGGGCGCGGGCGCGCAGTCCGGCGCCCTGCTGCTCGGCGTGATGGCCCGCCGGCGCGTCGGCGTCGGCTGCCGCGTCGTTGCGCTCACAACAAAACCACAGAAAGCCGAAGACACCAGCAAAAACAACGCCAAGAAACAGAACAAACCAAACACAACTCATGTTCCAGCGAAGGCAGCGACACACAACAACAACAACAAACAACAACCATCAAGAAATAACCTGTAATAGCCAGCAAAAATGACCCAAAACAATTTCCAAACCACACGGCACAGACTAAAACAAAGGAAAAAGAAACGAAAAAAACAGTCTGAGCCAGAAAAGAAATGTAGGACAAGGCAGAAGTCAAACAAGAAACAACACCCAAGCCAGGGAGGAAACACCAAACCTACGCGTGAAACAACACAACAACAACCCACACACCAAACAACAACAACAACACACAACAACAACAACAACAACAACGACAACAACAAACACAAACCGAACAAGCCAAGGCCAGGCACAAACATATGCCACATCAGAAACCAAAAAAACCCAGACCTCCAAGTTGCATACATATACGACACGAACATACAACAAATAACACTCGCCAAAATACATGCTCCAGAACAGAACTCATTCTTCAGCAGATACGAATTCATACACTTTTCATACCTTCAACAACAAACTAAATACAAACATATCAGGCCGATAGGTGTATACCTGCTCTTGAACTCTATTCATCCTTAGACGCTGGATATGCACTCTTATATGACTCGCACACAGTTTGTAAACACTCTGACTCTCGCTCTATTACTCTTCGATACACATAACCAATTTCGCCTCCATGATTTGCGTTGTTCAGCTGTCCTCGCGATCTCCTTGAACTTTCTCTCGCTCGCTTCATACATCAACTTAAGGACCTATATATACTTTTGATGAGTCTGCCTTTTTATTTTTCAAAAAAATATCATTCCTCAGAAATACACATCTGTTCTTGGCATGTTCCCCATAATCTGAAGGTCAGAATCTGTGTTAGCCACACAACATGCACAGGAAAATACGAAGCATACAAACCCCGGCCAAATTATGAAATTCTCTAGAGGGTTAAAATAACGATAGGGTTAGCGGGACCAAAATTAAGCTATCACTGTCCATTTAGTCGCCCCTTACAATACGCAGAACGTTCGGTGTGACGAAATTATTTCTCCACCACTACAAACACGAGCAAAAACTCAACTAATACAATAACAACGTAATCACATTAATACTCTAAACACTACTACACTAATCAAGAGAAACAGGAGAAGCAATATAACTGACTAATCAACCCGAAAAAGCCTATAATAAAATATACGAATGAATCATAATGTAGTATATTATATAATATATATATAATATATATATATAATAATAACCTATTATCTATAATCTATATCATCTCTACTATCTACTCCAATTGAAGAGTGACCCGGCCCGTGAGATGGTGATGTGAATCCGTAAAAAAAAAACTATATATTGAATTGTTTGCAATGTATTGATGGCATCAAAATAAAATTAAAACTACGTGGCTCAGGAATGTCCGCAGACAAATTGAAAATAGGAAACTTTTCTCAATTAAAAAGGGTCTTAAACACCTGGAGTGTACCATTTATGTGATGATGTAAATGTATATAAGGATAAATTATATAAGTAGTATAGTAGTGAATAGTTTAAAAAAAAAACGCCTATATAATAGTGCACAGACATGGCAATAGAATAACCTCATATACGATAATGTATATATGATATATAATATACATATATAAATAATGATAATATAGAAATATAAGAGTATAAGAATATATATATATATTATAAATATATAATCTTCCAGATTACAATACATAAGATAAATCACTGCATAAATCAAAACCAAATAAAATACGAAGTGTTTCCTTCAACCCACTTGTAATCTTCAGATGCAGCTGTCAACATCATCGCCTCCATAGGATTCCATTCCAGTGCGTTAACTCTTAATTTCAATTTAAGTTTTTTGACTGCTTTCATGATGCGGGAATCACATATTATAATATTATTTGCGTGGTCGCTCGTTGCTGTTTAATATAAAAGAAAATGAAAATTAATTTGAAATTCATAGCAAGTATTTATATACAAAATTTACATAGCTATTTTTAATGTAACAGTTTCTGCAAACATTAATTCACATAATATTTAATAATAATTACTTTTACTATCCTAATGCCTACTATCAAGTTCACAAAAATATTTTGAAACTTCAATTA
>JABUQX010021810.1:77500-80664 GCA_015478945.1 Trachelipus rathkii
CGAGATCAGCCAACTAATTAAACAGAGAAACTCCCTCCGAAAACTCAATCCATACACCCCACACATTTCCAACCAAATAACAAACCTAAACGCCCAAATCTCCAACCTCATAACTATCAACACTACCAATAAGTTTTCAGAATACTTACAACAAAATATCTCCCGCATAGACAATACAAGAAAACCTGGCAAGTCATCAAAAAATTAAACAACCCCCCACAATCCCACGAATCCCATCTTTACCCAATAACTCCCTCCCTTCCCCAAAACAACAATCAGAAACAGTCTTGCTAAACATTAGGCAAACATCTCCCCGGAAACTACCACCCTGATAATAGGGAAAATAACAAAGACAACTCGAAAACTCCAATTGACCAACCCTCCCACCCCCATTCACAACCAACATGATATTAGAAGCCATTAAACCTCAAAAATTCAACAGCAACAGGTCCAGACTCAATATCAACCTACACATAAAACACCTTGGAGAAAAGCAAATCCTCCTAATCACTGAAATCTTCAACAAATCTTGGCAACTTAACTACATACCCCCCAATCTGGAAACAAGCATTATAATCCCAAAACTCAAACCAAAAAAGAACCTAACCCCCTCCTCTAATCGCCCATTTCTCTGCTTGCCTCCATAGTAAACTATTTGAGCAATTATACTAAAAAAATTTCCCCCCTGTTACTCTCTCAGATTTCCAACACGGATTCAAAGCAACACTCTACACCACAGCCTCACCCCCCTTACACACACATCATTAAGGCTTCAACCAATCCCCTTTCCCCACAGATCAATACTCACTGCAATAGACATAACAAAGCATCGAGCAACCGCCCACACACACCCTTATTCAAAAAATCCTCCCCTCCCCCCTAGAAAATAATGACAAAAAAATTGGCTCTCCAATTTCCTCACCAATCGTTTCGCAAAGGTCTCATACAAAAACAAACCTCTCTCATTCCATCAAATTACAAATGGCGTCCCACAGGGCGGCCATTCTCTCTGCATTCTTGTTCACTTTTCACAACAGCAAGATCTCCAACCCAACCCCATCAAACTTATTACTTTTACGCAGACGACATCAGTCTTATTTCCCAACACCAAGAAACATAGCCACACAACATACCCAGGAATATTTCATCTATCTAGAAATTGTTAACCCCAACAGAATGACGATCCCCCCTTACATCCTCCTTACTCTTTTACTACTGACCGTCAACTGCAATCTCCCTCATCCTATAAATCACCTGAACAATAACCTCCTTCAACTAACAAAACCAAATATTGGACTTACCTAGACACCTCACATGACATTCTCCCCCCATCGACCAATCTTCTCAACCCAAGAAACTAAACACCCTCCGAACCCTTTCTCATCATAACTTCAGCGACAGAAAAAACAACTCATCACTACTTATAAACAACTCCTTAGAACAAATCTAAACATGCTCAGCAAGTATGGTTTCACAGCACTCTCAAAATCAACACAAATAAATTACAATCTCAAACCAGCCCTCAAGAATTATCAAGGTTGCACAAAAAACCACCCCAATCCAACATTTACATTACACCTGGAGATGGTGGGGACTCAATTTTATCAAAAAAACCGTAATCCATCCCACCCTTGTCACCAAATTCTCTCCAACCCCCGCCCCCGAGAAGACTACAAATCCCCCCCTTCTTCACCAGCTCAATTCTATTACCACATAATTTCCCCCTCCCCCTCTCATAGGTCATGATTTACGCATTCCATAACATCTAACCAACTACCTCAAACCGCCGAAATAACAATTTACTAAAACCCCCTCCCAAAACCTTCCCTAGAGAAGAAACGCTGTCAGAAGAGGCCAAATCGACCTCGCTCGGAGCAGATCAGGTCACCACACAAAATCATGCAATATGAATATAGATTCAAACCTAGATGATGCTCACCCCCCACTGCACAAGATGTTATAATTCCCATGCCACAATAGAACACGCGTCCTTCTGGGTGGTCTGCTCTGACGCCCCGCGCCGATTCCCTATCTTCACTTCCGACCTGTGAACCGCCATGGCGGCAGCCGGGCTTCTGAGGCAGTGTGGCCCCAATTAAGGTGGGCCAGGGGCAGATATAAGTAAGTATATTATTATATATATATATATATATATAATATATATATATATATATATATATAATCATCATATATAATATATATATATATATATTATATATATTATTATTTATATATTATATATATATATATATATATATATATATATAATATATAATATATATATATATATATATATATATATATATTTTATTATATTTTATATATATATTAATATATAATTTTTATATATATATATATAGGTGTATCTCTAATAATTAAATATATATATATATAATAATGCAAAATATACTTATAATATATATTAATTACATCATTTAGCCATGTATCAATAGGAGTATCGCTAAACTCTTCAAATGCACCAGGAACTAACCACTGTTTGATCGTTTTTATCATTTCCAACAGAAAAGAACGACTTTCCATTAGGAGCTGAATAATACAATGAACTCTCCGTCGTGTGCTTGAACTTTCCACCTACATTTTTTCCCCTGAATATCCCATAAATAGAGCTGAAAAGATTTCAATGTTTAGAGAAACAATTTTTTAATTGAGTGAAATGGAAAAAAATAAACAAATACACAACTAGATAAACATTTATAAATTAAACATATATATATATATATATATATAATATTATATATATATATAAATATATTATATATATTATTTATATATAATAATATAATATATATATATATTATATATAAATATATATATAATATATATATATAATATAATATATATATAATATATATATATATATATATATATATATATATAAATCATATATTTAAAAGAACAGTTTAAATATTTGAGGAAGAGTAGCGCAACTCCCGTGTTAGTGACATCCCATTTGGGCTATGTGTGTAGGGTCTCCATGATTCCAGTGCCCTTAATTGGTTCGCATTTCTTCTCTTGGCGTTTCATACAACCACTCACCTCCAGCCCACATCTTAACATCTCCTCTTTAGACATCTTACAGACATCCCTATTTCCTTATAATCCCCTGTGTGTGGGGAGCAAGAATTGCCACAATGTATTTCTGT
>JABUQX010021811.1:0-26318 GCA_015478945.1 Trachelipus rathkii
TGATTAATATTCAACATTTTATGTTTAATAGCTCCAGCACCGAAACCGAAATCCGAATCTCACGTAACGCTGGTCCGAAATCTTCGACTCCGCTCCGACTCAGGATCCCTCCAAATTTTCAGCCTTCTACCGAGTCATTCGTATATTTGAGGGCAAACACTTCACACTCCGGGGGGTAACTACGTAGACCAAACGGTATCCTCGTTCGTTAGACGAAGTTTTACGTACATTAGCGCGCGGACAAATTTTAGGACGATACGATGTAGAAAAAATGACCATAGTACTTTTTGCAGTTACCAGGCCAAGTCGGCAGAAACTAATAATATATAAATAATCAGTTAAAAACCAACTAATCCAATACAATTCAAAAGGTAAAAATATTGCTATATATATATATAGAATTACACAAAGTATTAGATGTTACAACTAAAATTGATCTTACTGGAATTATACAACATAATCTGGATGAAAAATATTATATACCTAAATCTAAGTAAAAAGATAAAATTAATTTATAAGAGAATTTAGAAATAATGAAGGGTAGCTGAACCGAAAGATATTAATAGACATTAAATACTTATGAAAATTTGACTATATATTGCTATGTTAATTTATATAATAATTTGAGGAAATTGATATATATAGACATCTATTTTATCTATAGATTTGGATCAAAATCCGTAAATAATTAACAATCATTGCTCTATAATACTAGCACGAGCTAATAGCCGTAATACGTTAATACGTTGATAAACAATATGAGTTGAGTAGAATAAATATGAAATGTATGTAGAAGACATAATAAGATAATGATTCTTTTTTCAATAGGACCTTGTTTGGCAGTGATTACTTCGCGTAACTGTTATATCAACTAAGCATATTTATTTGTTATTACATATTTACTATAGATGTCATATATCTGACATCACAGTTTCCACTGCTACTTTGAATTATAAAGAGTACTGTAATGATTACGGTAATAATCAGTCCTAAATCATAATACCTTCTAATATATTACTGTAATAAAGCTTATTGGCCAACTACACCACGAGATGTAAAAGAAATTTTAAATATATTACTTAATACGAATTTTTATGTATCTCTACATTAATTTATATTGTTATTTTATAACTTTTATTTAATTATTTTAGTTAAAAACACAAGACCGTGTGGTACATTGCTTTATCATATAATGTCTACTTGAATATTCCATTTTACCGGGTGAAAGCTTTGTGTTTTACGAAATGTATTATTTAGGCATACAAGAGCAACGGAAATTTCTAGAAGTGCTCAATGTTTACTGCGTAGTGATCTCCTTAGTATTATTCAATTGTAATTATCATCTTCGAAAGTAAGTTTTTGTAATAGTCACAGTGTGTTATCTACACATTACGTGAGATAAATCTGTATTTCACTTGTTGGACTGGCTTTGTTATCGGTGATTCTTTGTCAGTTTAGGATAATGCTTGCTATGTTCGTGAATTTTATAAGTGACCTCAGCACGACAGCTAAATACAGCTCTTGATTTTTACACCTGGGAATTTTGGAGCGAGACAATGAAAAACATTATTTTCAAACTGGCATAAATAATCTTGTGTGTATTGATATCTGTCTGATACGTAAAGCAGAGTGTAGAGGTAGGGGATAGATATACCTAAATTATATATTGAAATAAACATGCGTATCCTCAGTCTTTTGTTATAACGTAAATATATATTCAATTGAAGAATAAAATGAATAAAACACTAATATAGGTGTATATTATTTAAGTAATATATATTCTTAATTATTTATATATATTATATGGTAATTAAGATATATATAATAAATAATCTATCAAGTAATCATCATCTCAATATCACTAACTAAATATAATAAAATAATAATAATAAATTTATCAAATAATAGATAGAATAATTTATATAGATAATTAAAATAATTGATAATATTAACACAGATATAACATATCAAATAATTTAAAAATAAAATGAACATTTTAATAATTAATAATAAAAACTGAATAATGAAACTAATCCATCTTTACATCTCTGTAATCAATATTTTGAAAATAAAATTATAGTAGAGGCCTGAATTAAAATAATAATAATACAGTATAATAAAATAATAATAAATATATAATGGAATAAATATATGTAATATCTATGATAGACTGGTGGTTCTTACGTGGATTTGTAGATATAAAGGGAAGCTATTATTGAGGGTACATACTACAGGGACGCTCCAACCGATTACATTATAGTTAAGAGTTATTAAAATCGTTAATAGTACGTTAAAATATCTGAGTTGTGTAAATATAATATACGATCATTAGTGATACGAGCATGAAATGATAGTATAACTGCAGTTAGTGACGTAAAAAACGTGGCTTTAAGTATATCAGCAGATAATCGAAAAAAATATAAAAGATATACTGAAAAAGTACGCTTATATTTAACATATTAATCAGTAGGTAAGATAGATAGGGAAATTATCAGACAAAATAGTGTAATATATTAATTAATATATATATATATATATATATAAATATATATATACTATTACTATATGCAATTACATAGATTTTATGATTATATATAATTAATTAAGGATTATAATAATATTAATTAAATTTATAATAAGTTCAAAATAATATATATTATATATATAATTAATATATATTATATATATAATTTATATATAATATAATATTATATATATAGAATATTATTATATATATATATATATGAGTATTATTATATTTAAATATTAATAAGGTACTGATCAACTACTCACTGATATCTCAAAAGTATTTAGAACTTTTAAAAACAATAAAACAAAAAGAAAGAAAAATGAAAGTAACATTTTTGATTTTAAGCAAGTAATTTTCATAGGTCGAATAAACTTTTAAATTTTTTTTTATTTTATGTTTCCAAAATATTTAATTAATAAGATTAAAGACGCATTAGTAGTGGTTATTTAGTGAGGTTAAATCATGAGGTACTGTGCGGGGTCTTATCAAAACTCTTTTTCCGCATTCTTGTGCATGTTAATTACGAAAGAATGTTGGCAATAGTTTTTTTGTTCTATATATGCTCTGGAAGATTACTCGTACTTCGTGTATATCTCTTTATTTTCACAATATGGTACCGTATATATTAATAGTGTAAGAATACTTAAGAATTTTCCGGTGCGACAAAGGTGCCCGGTGTCGCTATTCTCCAGTATTAACCGCCAGTGAGAAACTCGACAGTACACTGTGTGAACTCATGTTGTTGTCTAGTAATGAGCTAGTGGGGTGACTACTCATCATTCATTATCAATAAAGAACACATTTCAACACAATTTGGCACTTTTTGCTCGCGCTTCTCGAGATAGCGTCTGTGTATAGATCGCGTTATTATTCAAATAATTATACAGAGAATCAATTATCTCACCAAAACTTTACATGGCTGTAGTTTCTAAATAGTTTGAAATATTCTATATAATGTATTATAATTTTTTTTTTTTATTTATTATTTTATATGTTCCATGTTTTTTTTCACCCAAAAGAGTAATAAAATGATTAATTTTTTGTTCGGTTAGTAGCTTGTTATACTCCTCCCACGAAAAGTTTCCCGATCAGTGAAGATTTAGTGTGAGATTAACCATTGCATTGCTCGTGGATAGCTGAACTATGGAAATAACCTTAACATGATAGACAACTTGGATAATAACATCTAACATGGGAAGAATCAACAATATAGGGAAATCTACCTGTAGGGTGTAACAATAGTGAACTACTATATAATTCTTTAGGAATGGTATATTATATTATTCAAGTTGATAAATTTGGGCAACAGAAATATTAAATTGTAGTATTACATTACTATACATACTTACCGGACATTTCAGTATTAATTTAGAATTTTAAAATAGCTATGTTATCTTTAACTTTAATTGTTGATACATTTATAGTTCACTAATACGATATATTATAAATAATATAATTTATTTGTTATTTAATTAATGCTATTTATTATTATACATCTTTAATATATATGTATTTAATTAATACCTATTATACTATTAAGTTTAGAAGAGCACTATTAAAATTTTATATATTTTCAATGTATTTAAAACTATATAGCTGATTGTAAGTTTCTTCTTGATTTTGCTACTTTCAAAATAACTTTACACTTAAATAACTTTGCTTTTTAATTTTTTCACATCTTGAAGTGGAATAGTGTTATATTCTACTGAGGTCCAAATATCAGGACTACTTTAAAGTATAGAATGATGAGGATTTTTCTTAGTTTATATACTACTAACCCTGTAACTAGTGCCCAGATAATGATAGTACGATATGATAATTTGATACTATAGTTAGCCTATATATATATACAGTTATTACTATATAGTACTTCGGTATAGGTAATAGAAATACATAATATTTACTAGCGTAGCCACAATGATTATACTATACCATAATAGGCAGGAGACAACTGCCATCTCTCATAATAGCACGTGTCACGAAATGTTCTAATTCTAGTTCGTACTCAATATACTATATAATTATATTATACGTATATATCGCAGCACGAGCTGTTTCAAGATTTACTCTGCTCCGTAAATAACGTACTAAAAATTACGGACTGGTCCTTGCTTTTTAAACTAAGACCTCAAATAAGTACACGAGTTAAGCGAATCAGTTTTATCATATCGGAGGATATCGAATTATTTCATTTTAGCTCATGGTAATTATAAGTAATCATGAGAGAGACTGAAAGAGAAGTGGTATTCCGCAAACTACAGGGATAGGGTGAGAAGACATTATAATCACGCCTCTGGAAAACGATAATTGCACTACCTAACATTACCTACCCAGTTAGCACTAATGAAATTTAGACAGGAATGTTATTAGTACTTGGTATTTTTTTTTCTCAGTAACCTTACTTGGGGGTTTCAGACATCTCATCCTATCCACTAATGCTCACACTCCAGTAAATAGACGTGTACCTGCCTGACAAATGGTAGTGTGAGGAAGACACCACTTTTGTCTGAATCGGACTATATGATGCTGTCGGGAAAGACATTTGAGTTCCAACTCTCTGGGTCGGAATGTTACACACTAGGCTCGGATCCTCTCATTGGACGGGTCTGCGTTTCATCATTCTACAAAAGCCATACTTCGCAATCTATTTGTGTAAATTCCGGCTGACCGGCATGTAAATCCTTATCCCGAAAGCATTTTACAATGCAATAACCGTCATACATATTCTGTACATTTCAGATAAAACCCTAATTGTTTTGGAACCCTTACCTAAAGATGGTACCTGGATTGAGTGTTAGCGTTTACACGTGAGTAAAGGAATCGTCATGTGTCTCTATGGTTAGAAGTCTTATACTTGCGCGTGTATGTCTACAGCTAAAGGCATGAAGGACTCAAGATTCAGATGGTGTGACATCTAACTTCCGTGGATCCACCGCTCCGCTGGACAATTAAGTATGTCTCACCTCAGCAATGCGCAAATGCGCAACTTCCCACTCAAAAGCAGACGCCTAGTTTAACTAACTTGTCGCAATGCAACAGTGAATTTGAGGGTTTCTCTGTTTTAGCTCATTAATTGTGTCGATTGTGAGTTTAGTCACACACTTTTCTATATGTACTCAAAGTACACTATTATAAATTTTTACTGTTTGAACTCACTTAGTGGTTCGATACATGTAAACCATAGTGTATCACATATATATATGCGGTCATATTGTCTCATTAGAAATGTTCTTAATTTTATATTTGTTTTCTAATAATTGCATAGTCTCCTCGTGTTGATGATCTATTCTTCTTGACGATGGGTTCGTTCTTGGTCTTACACGGGGGTACTCTTTTCACCTGATTGTGAAGTCTGTGTTGTGTACTCACGACATCGCACCGATGCTAACTATGCAGCCAGGACAACCCTACAAACTGTACCCACTCCTCACAGAAAGAAAACACACAGATTCTGACTTCAGTTAAGAAGACTCTTTAGAGATGATTATTTCTTATTCTAGCTTCAGTCAGTGGTGTGATTCACTATGTGCACTGACTTATTATAGCATTTTATAATGGGAAAATACTTCAACCACTTAAAGGGTCATTATATGAGTAATGTAAAACAAACTCATGAGTGAAATTAATTATATGCGGATATAATTGATTTAATAGTACTAGTATTACTACATTCAGATTAGTTGATGTTAACATTTATATATTGTATTGTATCCTGGAAATAATCAAATCACAAGATAACTATCAAAAACTCATTTTTGTAATTTACTATCCATTTGTAGTACTGATTTTTTGTTTCACTATCTACCATAAAACTGCTCAATTGTATAGATTACATTTTTCGGAATATTCTTTACAATATTAATGGTTTACACATATTTTAATTCATAATTTATCTTTATATTTGTGTTTTGTGTTATAATATTGTATTTTGTATATTAATTGGTACTGCTTTCTATTATTGCTTTTAATAAGAGTTAGATAAAAGCTAGCTGCCGTTTTATATAAATTTTCAGTGTGTAGCTGAAGTTTTTAGTTTTAGAAATTATTTAAAAACAGAAGACCTAAAATTAAAATTAAAACGCTCTTTTATATTCTTATTTGCATAATTTGTGTCTCGATACTTTCATATACTAATGATCAAATTTGATAAATATGATGTATGAAACTTTTATTATAATTTAATATGAAATTTATTGTATTAAATAATAACTATACACAGGTCTTGGGTTAGCCTAACTTTATATAGTAATTAGGAGTATTGAAACTTCTCACTCTTTACATTCTCTGTAGTGATGTGAAAGAGAGATAAAATATATTTTATTTCTTTAAATTGATAGGCAGACAAGATTTTTGCGTTTCAATTAATTTTAAGAGTATACAGTAATGCTCGGGATCGTGAGCGTAATTATCGTTTTTAACATCCGCGATGCGATGCACTGAGAATTGTTTAGTGGATATTTTATATATTCATATCATATACATTCACAAATATATATCTTTATACTATATCAAAATGTACTACTTGTTCTTTCATACTTTCTCAAATCTCAATTTTCAGTAACATCATTAATTGAAACCCTTTAACGTATCTTCTGTCTTCCTGTATGAAAATAAGATAAAAGTTACTGAAATAATAATAATATATAATAATAATAATAATAATAAATAATAATAATATTTTATAATTATATAATAATATAATATAATAACGTATCTTATGTCTTCTGTATAATTAAATAAATTTATTGTCTTTTCATTAGAGTATCTTAATACGAAATACATTTCGGAGATAGTCATTATAGTTTGTATTATAATTATAATACTTATTATGATATTATATACAATTTCTGTAGGGGTTATAATAATTGTCAAACATTATACAATGTTGCATTACTTTTGTGTTAGCCTCAATAATAAATAATTGTATTTTAGTAATTTGATATATAGTTTAGGATTTATGAAGCTTAATGTTTAAAATCATAACCCATAGTGAATTTTAAAACTCTAAATTCTCAAAATCGTATTTTTAACTCGCTCCATTTACAGATCATGCCTTATTATTTATTTAATGTTAATAAGATTAATAAATTTAATTAACAAGAGTGAATTGAAGTATTATCAGTAGGAGCGACGGACTGGGAAAATACTCACATCAATGCTCACTGCAAAGCTAATATCACATACTTACCATAATCTAATAATCGAAACTCACTAATACATTAGTGAATAAATAGAGTATTATATTCCATAATAATTAATTAATATAACTTTAAATTTTGGCTCTAGTATTAAGAGATGAAATTTCAGAATATAGAATGTGTCTGTAGGTAGTTCATGTCACTAAATCGATACCGCAGTATATCAAGAGGTTTGTAACCCACATTTCACTGTTTCTCTTTTACTCATCATATAAGTATAGAATCAATACACTCATCATTAGTGAGAGCTAATATAAATAATCCTCACAAACTCTAATAAGTAAACTATTAAATTTATAAAAATAAGTCTAAATAATCCAAATATTTTATTCCTGCAAGTTTTGATTTTATCAAGCGTGGGCAAACACAATTATGAGAGAGTACTTAAACAACTTTTGTTATCTTATAGACGTGTTAGCGATTTCTTGTATAATAGTATTTCAGACATTACCTTTTCTGCGATTGAACCGAATTTACTCATATTATTTCATTTTTCTATCTTTATTACATCTTCTTGGTATGCTTGTTTTTCTTTAATTACTAGAATTAGATCTAGTAATAAATTTACTTCATAACATGGATATCTAAGAAGAAAGGAATAGTTGATATGAATATTGTTGTGTTATTGTACAAATTTATGTTTTTATTTCATCTTTGTTAATAGTTTGAACGTATTAAAACAATATTTCAGATTTGAAATTTTATCAGCTATGCAACACAAATTAATTGTGTTGAAAAATAAAACTGTTGTACTTTTATTATGCGTACTACTGCCACATGAATTGTGTTATTAGTAGAATTTTTTTAGTGATATTTGTTTTGAGGTCAGATTTGAAATCCAGCGGGCGATTTCTCATATATAGGTTTATAAGTTGTGAGAATTTACATACAGCTTTATTTCATATCTGATTATTTCGGTTAATCTCAGATTTTCATTTGCAATAGGTGTAGTTCAAAATGCGTATTTAAGTATAGTTGAGATTTAAATAGGTCTTTCATACTGAGAAAAGGAAGCTGTAAGAGTAACTTACTGTGTGTGCATTTTTTTTTAGTAGAATTTACCTTTAATAAGTGGTTATTACACTAGCTCACTGAATAAAGGTGATTATATGATTTATCATATTCCACGTTAATATAAAAATGTTATTAACTTTGAAATACCGTATTAGCGTAGTTAAAAGCAGAGGTTCTTTGAGTACTAATTACTAATTTCTTATCAATTCAATAATAGTATAATTATATTACTCAGCGGTTTATGGAATATGTCTATTTTAGATTAACATAAGTAATATATGATAATCTAAGGGGCGGACGCGTGGCTGGCGTTTTTGTGAATTGTCTTTTGCAACTCACTCTATATCATACTCCGATTTCTCACTATCAACTTTAGTATTTTATTGATAGTATATATGTGTGTCTTTTAATTAATTTATCTTTACGTATAATTAAATTCATTGCTCATCTAATTCCGCAGTGGTCTAATGTGCTATTTATTATTAGCATATTGAAAGAATAGTCAAGAGTTGATCTTATTTATTTGAGATTGCAGGAATAGCATGCGGAGCGGATGTCTCACCCAATGTGCATCATACTTAAATTATATATTATAAATTAGAAAAACGTCTATCTTAATAATTTATTAATAGTTAAGTATTACAAATGTAAACAACTGTATTGGTTGCAGATCACTTTACAACAATGCTAATATATTTAATTTTTGAGGAGATAAAAATGTGTGTGAAAATTAATAACGGTGGATATATAACGCTTTATATCACTTACAACTTATGCGGTTGCATATATATAGAACAACCGTTTAGTTTATCATACTGAATAATTCAATTGAATTGAATAGAACATTTTTGTGAAAAAATTTATAGTACATTCATCATGTTTAAATGTAACGTCTAGTACGAGCGTGATTTAATACAGATATAAGTATGATTGTTTTATTAGCGTGGCAGATATCATTGTGCTTTATTAAGTTAATATAATTAATTCTCTACTATCTATATCTTATCTAAATTTTAGGAGACTCCAGCTGGGATGAACGGTTGGATTGCTCAACTGTGCTAAAATTAAGTCATAGAGTGTACCTACTCTACTCTTCTCTCTTCTTCTCTCAATTCGCAAATAATACTAGATCTCTACTTTACTCGTGCGTGTCATCGGACTGGTTTCGACACTCTTACATGTTATACTCTCTTAATGCATAACATACTTACTCCTCTCTCACTTCTATTCTCTCTTCTTACTTTCTAGTAATTTTAAGGTCTATCTATATATAAGAGTTACTGATATTAGTTGTCACTTTTATTGTGATAGTTTTATTATTAAATGTAATTTTATACTATAATTTAATTTTAATCATTATCTTTCTTGCTAATATTTCAGATACTACTACATTAATTTAATCATATTTATAATAGCTTCCCATTTACTCCATAATCTACTAATAATTACCAGTGAATTCAATCTAAAGTTCCAATTTAGACGAGAAGAATATTTTTAGTTCTGTTATTTTTCTGTGTAAATATGAATATAACGAGGTATTTATGTATGGTTTCGTTGCAAAATATATGAGTGAGTAATAATTTTATTTCCAAAAGAAAATAATTATAAGTAATTAACAAAAATATATAAATATTTATTTTAGCAATGTTTTTATATATTTTCTATAAGAACTTTTTTAAAAAATATATCCTTAATCGATGTAGACAAATTGGTAAAAATATTGATTATATTATTTAAACTACATATAACTCTAAAAATTAATAAAATTAATTATTATCAGAGTTAATATGCTTAATAATATCATTTTACTTTATCTAGGCTACTGTAGAAACTTATATGTGGTACAATGTCTATGATCGTTATTGGGCATGATCATTAAGTTGCACGGCAATTTTATTTTTAATGATATCCTTATTCACTCTCAATCGTCGTAACCATTATAGCTCATATTAAAAAGCTTTTTGCCGAAAGTGAAGGATATTACTTTTCATTTTTGTGTAATATATATTATCGATATCAGTAACAGGAGTGGAATCTAGAGAGTCCAAGTTTAATCAATAGAAATGAAAGTTCATACTCACATAGTTCGAGAGTTGAAGAGCTACAATAGGTTTAATCTTTAGAGTTTTAGTTAATAGTTATTAAATGTAATTTTACTCTATATATACATCATAGGCACAAGTTATCTCCTGAATGGTTCTTTATATTAGTTTACAAAAGATTTGAAACTTTTTTTTTTTTTTTAAATATTTAGAAGGTTGTTGAAGTCTGTGTGTTTGGGTAACAGGTCTTCAATATTTTAGATATAAAGTAAGTTATATTTACACAAATATGAAATATTATGAAATGCGATCGAACATTTACTGAATCATAAGAAGGAATCTGGATAATATTATATTATATTATGTTGAAGGTTTATATAGTGGGTGTGGATAACGAGCATGATACATCTACTATATAAATTAGCTTTGATATATATATTATATGGGCATATACATACTCACACCGTTGAATAAAATAACTATGTATAACAATAGCATTAATTTGTTAAACTAATTAGCTAATTATTGTGGAGGAGTTCCTACCTCATATAAGTAACTCTATACACCAATTAATGGGAAAAAATAACAAATGTGTAAGAAATAATTTATTAATACTGAAAAAGTTGACTTACTTCACACAATACTCATATCTTACGTATATCCTGTAACCCAAACAGTTATTCTTATGAATATTTAAAATTGTATCAATTTTGTCAATTATGTCAATTTTTCATTTGATATTAATAGTTATTTAATTTATATCTATACCATTTTATTTGTACTGTGGTTATTTAAATAAAAATATATTCTTTTGTCTGTTAAAATTTCTACCTATATATATATATAAAAAATAATTGAAATTATTGTGTTAGTGAATGATAATTTCAATGATTGTTCAATAAGATTTACCCTAAAATAAAATTTGGTACAAAAGAATTGTTGTCGCATCTCTTATGCTCAATTATAACTAGTCGTTACCAAAATGTTCCTTACTAAGTTATATAGTAGTAGATAATATCACTATTGATATTATATAGAGATATAGAATTATAATGTGAATCGATATATGTTATATGACGTTTTATATAAGATATATACCGTGTGCTTAGCTATATTATATACTTATATACGTGCGATTATTACAGTTTACATTGGGAATCCTCGATACTCTCAGAGTTTTTGACACAACTAATTAAGTAATTTCATTAAACATAGTGATAAATTGATGCAATGATTCTCAAATATTGGGTGATTCTTTTGAGAGTTTGTTTTACAATAGGCTGTATTTGACAAACCAAGTAGATATATGCGAATATTAATAGCTCAAAAAGAATAATTACTTTTTAATTTTATTCTTACACTTTATTTCTATGGGTAATAATAATATTGTTTATATTGTTATGATTATTATTTACACAATATAAAAATTAATACTCTATATGGAGTAATGTAAACTTTGAGACAAATAGTATTTGGAAACAAGGCTTAAGTTATCTAAAAATAGTCGGAGGTCTCTTTATACAAATATTGTATTGTGGGACTTTTTCAGTTAGGAGAGGAAGCTCCTTGACAGGCTGGATACTAAGTGAAGGCGCAGTTATTATGTATCCAGTGATATACTCTCTCTTCACATTCTAACTTTCTTTTTCGTGTTGGTCTTGAGATATGGAGCGAGGTGTGTCTCTTCAAGAGCCATGCCCAATCTGGTGGTTAAATATAACGTTCCCCCGTTCAGTTGCTGCTACATACGCTCGTATCTTTACTTCATTCGAAGAAGGGAGATTAGATTCATATTTATATATATATATCCATTTTAGGGTCTATGGGCTCTATGACTCACTGTCCCGTAAAAAGTAGCTACTTTAAAACTTTACTGATCTATCATGTGTCACGTATAACATATGATAACTTTAACTGTGAAGATACTGTTATGATAAGTATGACGTATGACCTGATATATATAACACATTATATTTATATTATAATATATATATTATATAAAATAATATTTATATATATATTAATATATATTATATTTATATATATATATATATTATATTATAAAATAATATATATATTATTATATATTGATATAATAATTATATTATAATTTAATATATATAATTATAGCGGAAAAAATGCATTTATAACTTCCAGGTTCTCTGATAGTTGATTATTCTTCGTTTGGATCACTTAAATACGTACACATATGTATTGATACTCGGATATATCATATTGGTACTCTAATCCGGATTACATATGTTGTATATGACTATATAAAATAAACAAATGCTAAAAGAAAATAAAATAGCAATTATATTATTGGCATATATATGATAAACAATCAATAAATTCATTTCTAAACTTATCTAATGTTAAAACTCACTAACTATGATAACCAATACCGATCAAAAGTTTGATACAAACTTATATATTATATAGTGAAATATACTAGATGTTGTGTGTTATACAGGTGTTGGCAACTCAAAATATGAAAGTTATTACTAATAGTATTTTATTAAATAAAAAATAACAATGTCCAATATTTATTAAATGAAATAGACAATACAATAATTAATAAGCTCAATAAAAAGTATACAGTAAAATTTTGTACATACTTAATTTATATACAATTAAATATATAAATAATATAAAATAATGATATATATATATACGAATAATATAAGTCAAGTAAATTTTAACTTATCATGAACATGGGGTTTCTTTATATATGTAGGTAATATGCTTTTTTGGCATGGTATTTTGTTATCATAAGTGTTGTAAAATACATTTAGACAGTAAAACTCTATTTATTAACCTAAACAATACTAAAGCTATGCAAAAATTTAATCCTAAAAAAATATTCTTCATGAAATTAGTTTTATTATTTGGTGCTGCGAAATGTTAAAATTATTATAAGCATATTATATATATAGTAAATTTCTATTTTTGTAATTCTCATTATGTATATATTACTATTTATATTATATATATTGATGTATAATAATTGTAATTTTTAAAGTAATAAATACTTTTATAAATACTTTGATTAATAATAGGCCCCATATATTGGCCTGATCATATACTAATGGATTTAGTTATAAGCCTATAAATTATATAGTACTATAACCTAATGAATTATGTTAAAGCCCCTAATGTAAGCTACCTTAAAATATAATAGGATATACATGTAACTAAAGCCTAATATACTATATAAATTTATATTAGAAATACCCAGTAATTTATGAGACACTCAGATATTTTCTACCTGTTATATATATAAATGCAACTCAATATTATCCTAGTATATTTAAAAGTCGTACAGTTATGTACTATTCTAAGTACTAGATCAGTCATTGCTAGTAGATGACATAAACTAACTATGATTTATTGTACTGTTTGCTAATAGTAGAACACTATAATTAATATAACCATAATATTAATTATCGATGGCTATAGTTAAGGATCATAGAACATAATTTAAATTATGTATTATGTATTGCCCTAGTGTATAGTAAACAGTAGACTATCATCTATTACAGATAAAATTTAAAAATATAACTTTACGTTGAGTCTTTAGATGGTATTTACTGGAGTACCTCTTAGATATGTGAAATAAAAATAAATTATTAGTTCTTATTATATGATCAAGAAACAAGTATAAAATTGTAATTATTTGTAAACTTTACCATTATACTTTTGAGTAATATATTTATATAACTTAGACCATCTGCTTTGTGTCTTGGTAAATTCTAATCGTCACACATATATAACTTCGTATATAATATCTGTGCTCTTATGTCACACGTTTCAATTCCATCCTATTAATTATGTAAATATATGTAAAAATCTAATTTAAAAATGAACTTTATATAAAAATTTTAATTTAAATTTTATAATACACTATATTTAACTTTCTGATTTTTATCATTAGCCTCTTATTCGGACACAATTACTCCGTTTTAATAATATAGTCATCATATAAACAAATCGTATAAGTCTCATAGAATTGCTAAAGAATGGAAATCATCTCAAATTAAGATTACAAATTTAATCACTACTGTATAGAATTTTCAATAGATTAAATAAAATGAGTTGAGTAGTTTAATATAATATTATTTTAAATTTTCATATTTATGGCTGTGCAATGCAAACTGAAGCAGCATTTTTATTTTCACATTATATATGTGAAAAGGTCATTTGAGCCAGAAGCTGAGGTTTTTTTTATGGTTTTATTCAAAACACTGATATTCTAATTTAAATAGTATTTTTCTCGACAATATTAGTAGGGGAATACGCTTAGATCAATTATTTATTTCTTATGAAGATAGTTTTGTTTAAGTATATTTCCAACTAAATATTTTTATTGAAGACATTCTAGAAGTTGTAAAAAACACTAGTTCAGATAAGACTATATTTATTTAAAAATAGGTAACATACAAATTATGTGTAGTCAGTACTTACATAGATTATTTAAATAATAATTTAATGTAGTTGTATTAATCTAAGTTATATAATTTTTATATTTAGTTCCAAACGTTACATATTCTTTCTAAAATGAGTTAAGCATTTTTTATGTATTAAAGAGAATCTTGCAAATAATGCTAAAAATATACAAATCATTTTTTTTTCTAAAAATGAAGGTTTCTAGGAAATGATGTAATATAATATGAAATAGCCTAGTCAGGTGTGTACATAATGTACGGGCGTCAGTATTTAAAAATTAATGACGTTTTTCGTAATTATATAAGTTATATTTTCTTTCAAACGTTCCAATATTTCCCAATATGAGTATATATACGAACCTTATATATATGTTAAAGAATATATCTTTATTTCCGTGAATGAGTTTTATCCTTATCGATATTTTTGTAAACTATAAATATTAGATTAACTTTAAAAAATTAACTTAAGTTTATCTAATAATATAAATAACATATAATCTTCAATCATTCCTTACTTTTCCCAAGACTGGGGTTAAAGTGCGTGACATAATGTAATAGGAAATAATATATGTATCAGTATTATGTAAAATATGTGAAAATTTCATGTGGGTGGCCCAGCGGTGGTGAATCCAGGCGGTCGAGGTATAACTTTTATGATGTTGAATAATATTTAAACATTGTCATGAACAAAGTCATACTATTAGAGGCTTTTTGGAAAGTAAAAGAGCAATCCGAGCACACTATATTCGCACATAGCAACAAGTTGAAGATCACTAGTTTACATCCAATTTGTTTCTGGGTAGTAGCTGCGAGTTATCATCAGTCACCAGAACTCCTTGAGAGATTCCTTGTAGGGGGGAGGATCCAACAATGCTATTGCACGAAGAGTAACCGACGGAGCATAATTTCACTATCGTGATATATGCGATACTTTTAGAATATCGAAAGTGTCGCAGTTCTGAGCACAACATATTTCATTTTACTTCTTCGTTTATATATATATTTTCGTATTACATTGATTTTTAAATTATACACTTTTCTTTGGTCTCGAACCATAGACGTTCGAATACGCTAATAAACCACTTACGACCTCATGAATTTTCTGCATGGAATATTAATTATCTGCGGAAAACTCGCTTATCGATTTCAGGTATTTATCCTCAGACGGTAAATCTCTCTTTTGATGATAGAGAATGAAAGCATAACATCACTAACTCATAAACTTTGTACACGTTTCATGCAATCATCTCATCTCATTTACATTTCTACCCTTCTCTCTATACAGTCACACCTAATAATAAACGAGAATAGATATCAATAACGCTTATCAGAGGCAATTGGTAATTTTATTAATTATCCTTAAGACCTTTAAGTTATCTGATAATAATCTTTTTAACAAACTCACTAACAAGCGACACTCTACAAAAATTTATCACATCTGATAAAATAGTTTAGCACAAATATATAGGATATAATAGCTTCTATGTTTCAGCATATTCTCACATATTTAAATAATAAATTATAATTATAATAATTAATAAATATAAATATTGATTAATAATAATATAATATATATAATAATAATATAATAATAATAATATAATATTAAATTAATAAATATATATTTATTATTTTATATTCACTTACGAGTTTCCTTCCAAATTCTGAATCTATGTCTTACACCAAGTCTGACTATGTGTTTTTAATATGTCTGCACTTTCTAGGTTAAGTTAATCTTCTATATTCAGTTTCAACTGCACTACTTTCAATTCATAATCTTCAGATTTCAAAAGTTGTATTATGTACTTAATTAAAACTAATTCAATCTAAATTAATATATATTACATTAAAATCATCATATAATAATCATTTGAATACGAATATTTTATATACTTTCTAACTTGATTGGTTCTCGTATTTCACTATTTTATATATATTCTAAAGTATTAACAAATGTTGAATCTTAGAAACTTTTTGTCAATTATTATTTTTTCTTTTGTTATTAAATGAAAATCTTGTATGAGGGTTTTGATTTGCAAGTTCTAGTTGTGGCGGCCGTATAGTTCATATATACTATAGTTATTAAACGGCATACCAGATGTAACATAACTTCTACGATCCTTCATTATTATACAACTCAAAAAAGTCAGCACTTTATAGTAGTACGTATTGGTCATTAGAGCATTACATTAATGAATCATCTTCTCGTAATTCAATCAATGATCCGTAGAAGCCTCAATGGTATCGCTGAAATCTAATTCTCTCCTCTTCCTCTCTCTCGAGTCAAGATCAATAGAACCTCATTCATCTCTCAACATACACTGGTCATGCAAATTCACAAGGATCCTCTCCTCAGGTCTTTGTCCAATCAACGTTATCATAGCTCTCATACCTCGACAAAGTTAAATATGCTCATGCAAATCACAAAGCACTTAGGCTTTGTCATTACTTAATAGTGATACCTCAATAATCAACCAAAGTCTATCACCAAAATGCAAAGAAACTCATGCTATATCGCAACTATAGCACATGCTACTCACTACTACTATCATGCTTCTTTCATTATTAATACACTGTACTTAAAAATCTGGAGTGTTAATTTCTATTATATATTTCACTTTAACTAACGTTTTCACAGAGGAAGGATTAAAATGCATAATTAACGAAAACTTGAACTCTAGTCGACATATTATGTAGCTATACTTGATATCAAAATCAGCGAGTTACAGGGTTACACTAGTCGGGATCATTTTAACTTCCAACAAGAGAGGAAAGTCTTCTGATGACATTGCATTAATTCGACTAGATACAACATTGAATTTTGAAAGCAATTCAGGTAGCAATTCACTTTTGCAATTAGTCTTATAATTGTTTTTTTTATCGTTCATTACTATCATTTATGCATATTTACTTACTATTTATTTTGGAATATGCTCATCATCCTTCTTAATACAGTGAACAATGAACCAGTGTTAGCCACCAAATGTTCAATCAAGGTTTGTAGAAACAACAGGTTCCTGTCGCAGCTGTGGCTTGAAGACATCGAAATAACAGCTGATATTCTCTTCAATTAGCGCTTCAATTGCGACGACGCTTTGTGTAAAGAAAGATACCGGGAAAATTTTGTTGATTAACAAGGTTAGTAATTTTAATTATTACCTTTGATTGAGAATTTCGACAAAAAAATAAAAAAAATCGCAATTCAACAAGTGTTTATATAAAATATATTAGATATTATATAAATTATTTATTATATCTAAATTAAATATATAATAATTAATATATATATATTTATATTAATATATATATATTATATATATAATAAAAATTAAGTTAGTGGGGGCTTGGATGGAGAGGAAGGTGATAGGGAAAGGAAGTGGTAGAATTAGAGTGGAAGTAAATGACCAAGGTAAATATGGATAAAGTATTTAACGAGCCGCTCGCAAGTAAACAGTGAATGTGACAACAGTTGAAACTAACAAATCTGGGCAAATGAAGGAAGCAGTTTTAGCAGTGCACAGGTATTTGTGATGTGCTGAAGTAGGAAGTAAGAATGTTAACAGTGAGTGGTGGAATGAAGAGGTGATGCAAGCGGTTAAAAGTAAAAAGGAAGCGTGGTTGAATGTACTAAAAGCAAATGATGAAGTTTCAAAAGAAAGATGCTTGGAATTATATAAGGAGGAAAAAAGAAATACTAAAAGGTGCATACGTAGGAGAAAAGAAGAGGTAAATGAACAGTTTGGAAGGAGGATGAATGGGGACTTACAAGGGAATAGGAAGCTCTTCTGGAAGGAAGCGCGAAAGGTTAAGAATGAGAACAAATGTGTCTCCTTCTCGTGGCGGAATGTCAATAAAGGATGACGGGATTGTTCGACATGGAGTACGGAAGCCCCTAGCTTAACGCAGAGGAAGAAACCCCCTATATATAAAACTCCCGCCGTGGGGATGTTTTACAAAATTGGTTTCCGAGCCTGCGGCTTAAGCGGTCCTTCTCCAAACGTAATAATCCCGAACTCCTGCGCTTTATCACCCAGATATTATTATCCCTTAAATTTTTTCTGACGTTCTCGATGATCGCCTGGCATTGCTGTCAACTCAACTGTCTCCCTGTACGTCCTGTAGGGAAAAGCTTTTCGTTGCATATTCGAGTCCTTGGACGTTCGCGGGGCGCCGAGTGCGCGGATGTGCTCATAGCCTTAGCGTCGTCTTAAGTACGTAGCGGCTCGAGGGTAGAGAAGAAAAGCAGCATTATTATTTTACACCTTCTCGAAGGTTAAAATAAAAAGTATCTCCCTCGTCCGCGACATGACGATCGCGATTCCTTGTGAAATCATGAAAAAAACTCTGATTCCAAGTCGCTTCGCACGCGCTCTTCTCGTTTTCTCAGCCGATGCTGCGGTAGTTCCCTTTACCGACCCAATTTAACGAAGCTTGGGTCGGAAAAGTGGAACACGTAGCTGTTTCAGCAGCGGGAGCGTCCGGCAGAGCAGCTATCCGTCCGTCCGTCCGTCGATTCTTCCTCTACCGAACTTGCAATAACTCTGCTCGTTTGGAAATGGAGTTTCTTCGGCGGCTTAATCAGCTGCTCTCCTGGTCGTTTCTTCAGCTGCTGACACAGCTGCCTCCGCTGCGAAAACTCCCTCTACCGAACTTGCAATAACTCTGCTCGTTTGGAAATGGAGTTTTCATTTTGGCCGCTTCTTCAGCTGCTGCCGCGCGTTCATCAGTCACTACCTCTCAGCAGCAGTCGTTTCAACCTCTACCGAAACCTCAATCACAATGCGGTTTGGAAATGTTGAGCGACGTCTAAAGCTGCAGCTGTTGAGATGTAGTGTCTGTTGCTTCGCTAGCTTCAGCTGATAATGTTGCTGGTTTTGTGGCCGATGTTGCAGTCGTCTCTCCCTCTACCGAACTTGCAATAACTCTGCTCGTTTGGAAATAGAGTTTCGACTGTTGCCTGTAGCTTCCGTCTCCGTAAATTCTGGTTTAGGTGGTTGTAGCAGCAGCAGCAGTAGCAGTTGCAGCGTTCTCCCTCTACCGAACTTGCACTAACTCTGCTCGTTTGGAAATGGATTGGGCTGCTCAAGTTGCCAAATTGTTGCTGCTTCTGCTGTTACTACTGCCGGCCGCTTTTACGGTTTCAGTTGCTGCCGGTTGGTTGAGAAATACGGGTTTGAGCGTGTAAGAAGGAATTGCTCGCGACACGAGTTTCTTTTCGCAGGAAGGGTTTCGTGACGGTGCGCGTGTGGAACGCATTGATAACGTCTCATCTTAGGAAAAAAAAAGAGGATATTGCTGCTGCTGCTGTTGGTCGCTTTGTGCGTGCGCTGGTGCCACTTGTGGAACTTTTCTCTCACTCTTTTTACTAAAAGTGAGAGCGATCGCGCAAACAATTGCTTGCAATTTCCTTCCTCTTTTCTTTTCTATCTTCTCGCTTTCGGACGGGCTGCTGTTGTTGAGCGTGCGTAACGTAACTGAAACGCAATGGTCATCACCTAGACTTCTTTCGCTCCCTTTGGTTGATAGAGAGACCATTTCGAGGGAAGGATGCCGGTGCTATTACTGTAGCTGCTGCTGTTGCTACTGTGTCGCCTTTCGAAAGGGATGCACGATCGGGTGCGGCGGGCGTTACCCAATCAGGCGTTTTCCCACTCCGCTTCTTGAAAAGAAGGGTGTGCGGAAAATTGCGTGTATTGGTGTTAGCGCCGTAGTTGCCAAAGTCGCTCCGATTGTTGTTCTCCTTTCGACAAACGCAAAGGGGCGCATAGTGGCTGCTGCATCAGCATAAAAATTTGTATCAGTAATAGCGTCGGTGTCTCTCTTTCTCGAAACAGGTTTTTGAGGGGACGTTAACAGAAGTCTGGTGGTGCCATCTCGAATTAAGTTTCGTTTCGTGCGCTGTGTTGCCGGACCGGCAGCAGCCTTGAAAAAAGAAAGAGAGATAGAAGGAGGGGGGGAAGAGGAAGGAAAATTTGCGCGACGCTCTCATGACAAAACGCTGGAGATGAGGGAAGGTTTGTTTGTGGTATTAGCGCATAAGCATTGTGTTGCCGGATGGCGACCCGCAGTAGTAGTAGCTATCCTGAGAATGAGACGTTGTGTTTTGTTAGTTCCTCGCGTGCGCTCCGTCCGTTTCTCTTTCCACTGTTGCCGAATGCGAAAGAAACTCAAAGTGCACGCTTTGTCGCTCGTCGTATAATAGCGCATATCAGAGAGCCTTTTCGCGTAGTCCATGAGGCAGAGAGTTACTTATCATCTTTATGGTGGTAAGTTAGTGCACGACGGTATTAGTAGTCGCTGTTTAATCCGCTGCTGCTAATGCTGCTGCTGTTGCTGCAATGAATTTTGTTGCTCGGTCGGTGGTATTCGTGTTAAATGGGGGTGGCGTCACCTGAAGAACGCTAACGCAGGAAATTAACCTAACGAATATCACCGTACTATGCAACCCTCATCATTGCAAAAGCAGCAGCAGCTAATAGGCAGCAGGGAGAATACGTCGCTACCGTAGTGGTGATGGGAAAATTATTTCCTTTGCTGCACTTTATTGTCGGCGGTATATCTCTTGATCGGGGGTGGCGTCACCTGAAGAACGCTAACGCAGGAAGATCAATAAAAGAGGTATATCATCACAGTATTAGTGTCAGCAGCCCTACAGTAAGCGGCGGCAGCGACGCCGTTCTTTCTGCCATCCTCTGGATATTACGAATTGTGCCTAAACCGACCTTGCTTCAGGAGAGAGTACCCGCATAACTTAAGCATATAAGTACGCGGAGGAAAAGAAACCAAAAGGGATTCCCTTAGTAAGGGCGACTGAAAAGGGAGGAGCTCAGCGCGTAGGCTGCAGGGCCGAAAGGTCCTGTGAGCGATGCCGCGTATGGGAGTAATCGTGTGGAAGCCGATCCGACCCGAAGTGTTTGTCGATTGCAATCCCGCTGGCCATAGAGGGTGTTAGCCCCGTAGGGTCGTTGCCTCGGTTTTCCACGTCGGTTGCTCTCGAGAGTCGGGTTGCTTGGAAATGCAGCCCTAAGCAGGTGGTAAACTCCATCTAAAGCTAAATATCCCCACGAGACCGATAGAGAACAAGTACCGCGAGGGAAAGTTGAAAAGAACTTTGAAGAGAGAGTTCAAGAGAGCGTGAAACTACCACGAGTCTAAAGCGAATGAGCGTTCGTACCCGAAATGGTCGGCTTCAATTCACCCCGGAGGTAACGCAGCGTCTGGTCGTAAACGTTAGTTGAACGGATCCCGGAGATTCTTTCGGGGATTTCCCCGGAGTTTCGATGGTCGACCGACGTTTCAGGCAGCGAGCGCCGAAGGGGGATGCACTGCTGGCCGAAGTAGGGCACCGCGGCCGTTCGAGAGGTGTCGATGACACGGGGGTCTGGGAAACCGCTAATTCTCGTTCCCGGATAGGCAGCAAACCGCTTGCCGGTTTGAAGACGCCGCCGGGTTTTCCGAGTTTGGCGGGGCCGCCCCGTTGCTCTGACGGCCTCTCGGACGGTTAAATGTTGTAAAGTGTGCTCTTGACTGGGGGTATACGTCCTCTCACCACCTCAGCCGCCCCTGAGGAGGCGAAGTCGTGCCCCCGCTATGTCTCGCAGCGCGCGACGCGGTGTAGTTTGCGACAGCTTACTCGTCCCGTCTTGAAACACGGACCAAGAAGTCTAGAATATGCGCAAGTCAAAGGGCTGTCTAAACCCCAAGGCGAAACGAAAGTGATCCTTTCATAGGGCTGATCCGTTTCGGGGTGCGTGCGTAGGTATTTCTCCAGGTCGCCGGTGTCGCCCTCACGGGTTATTTCGGCGACCTGGAGAAATACCACTTCACCTTAGGGTCTCCCCCGATTTAACCACCCTGATATGTGGACTGCGCAAGGCCTCGGGGCAGCTGCCCGCTTCGACTGTCTCGACTGTTAATGCCTAGCTCGGCTACTCTGCTTCCCCGTTCCATAACACTGAATTTTATGATCAACATCATTTTTTTTTGGTCTGATGTTCATTCGGGGGGACGGTAGGGCACGTAGTGCGTCGCGTTTTAGCAGGCTTATCTGTTAAGATTTTAAAAGGTAGGGGCCTTCGATCCGAGCTGTTCTATATATGCTTGTATATGGAGCCCAGAAGATGTAATTGTGATTCTATGCCTGGACCTCTGAAGAGCATGGAATGCCAGGCGGGGAAAGCCCTCGGTTAGGCTATTGAGGTCCCTCGCTAGCGATTCTGACGTGCATAACATTAAATCTGAATCGTCAGTAGCTGCGCAATCATGGGGACTCGAAAGAACATATCGAACATCTAGCTAGCGGTCCCGTACGCGAAGTTTCCCTCATGATGATAGCTTAGGGTTGACTACGTTATACGCGCGGTCTGTGGTATGAGTTTTCATCCGTAGTATAAGAGGATATGATTAGGGGTGGATCTTGGTGAAGTGATGAAACTTTTCCTCAGCCCATTCTCCAAATCTCTAACGGTTGAATAGACAAATAGGGTTTTTTCTATTGCATGTGAAGCCTCTTTTGGATCTGGAAATCCGTCATTAAGATACTTACTGTTGACGGACCTCTTTTTTTGCTTTTTTCGACTGCGTAAGCAGAACTGGCTCGCGTTTGGGCTTTAACATGCGTAGAACAAAAGTCGAAGTTAAAGGGGGCTAAAAGTACCGGCTATGATAGAACCAAATTGAAAGGCAGTTGGTCGCTCAAGACAGCAGGTCCGGTATGCCGATGTAAAGGTCTGGTAATCGCTCCTCAGAGGAGGTGAAGTGTATCTGTCTACCATAGATCAAACCTGCACCTGCACGTAAACGCGAAACAATAGCCCTGAAAATGAAGCGAGTATCGGGACGCATAGAAGGCGTAATCCGTCCCTCGATACTCGTACCGGTCTAGAAAAATGTTACAGTATACAGGCATACTTCCCTTTCTCCTTCACGCGGAGGGGACCGCCCGGATATGTAGGAACTGGATGAGCGGTCGTCAGAGATTCCCCCTCGACGGAATGTGGAGACAGCTGCATATTGAGCAAGCTTGGGCGAAAACAATTTTGAAATGTTTGTTTATCCAACCAAAGCGAGTTTATGGACGAGCGTATAGTCCTTGAGATTGGAAGGGATGAGACATTCTATTCTTTAACGAACAGATATGCCACGTGCTAGATCAGAGTATGGGCATTGCAGCAGTGTATGGGAGAACGGAGTGGGGAGCCGCCTTCCGGTGCAGAATCTTTAACGGCCTCGGTGAGCGTAAAGCAAGTAATCGGATGGGGATACCTCGAAAGGGCGCACAGTGCGGGTAAATTGGGTTCCTCATGAGCTCAACGTGAGCGTTATGATAAACGAGGGGTAGCTCTAAGGCGGGTGATTTCCCTTAGACGCCGCTGCGAGTCGTAGTAATACAAGGTGACTTTAGTTTTCCTACGTGTTATAGACATCAACGCGGTGTTTTCTTTTAGAAGATAGCAATTCCAAAAATGATGCGAGTATCTTCACCGTTTGCATTCGCCTTGTTTTCTCGTGAGACGGCAGCTCGCAGGATGGCAACTCAACAACAGTCTGAGTTTGGCGTTTATTTTCTCCAGTGCGGGCTCGTACTCTCCGCAGTGCCAGAGCGCAGCAGGCAAGAAGGTTTGCGGTAAGTGGCGCTCAGAGCCTGCGATTTGCACGTTTCGCGCCGCGCTCCTTCGTTAGTTTTACGTGTTCTAGTTGTCTCGTTTTTTCAGTGAGGGGCAGGCAGGCGAGGCAGGCAGACTTTGACTCAAGACAATATGGAGTCGAGGCTGCGGCGACAGCAGCAGCGCAGTGGTGTAATGGCTTGCTGGATTGCTACGTTTCGCTTACGCCTCTTCTTAGTTTCTCGGTCCTACTGGTGACATCTTCGCATCGAGGTGCGAGGCAGCCAGCAAAGGCAGGCAGGAGCCCAGACTGGTATACAACAACAGTGTTGACTGAGGTTTGCTCGTTAACGGGCAAAGCGACAAGCAGCAGAGGCAGCCGGTAAGAGAGGGAAACAGGGGGAGAGAATCCTTTGATAACGTAAATATGGCTGCACATGAGCCATATTTCTTACGGTTTCGCTCACTCTTTCTTAGTTCGTCTGTCTCTCGTTTCTGTTCGCTTCGTGTGGCAGGCAGCACAGGCAGGCAGCAGCAGGCAACTGGCAACAGTTGGAGTGGGCGGCGTGCGCGACAGCAGCACGCCACAGGTTGTTTGGGTAAGGGGGCTGGTCTGGATATAGCGGTGACGTGTTCGCTGCCCTCCTTCTTGAGTTTATGCTGTTCTGATAATCTGTATATTGTCTGTCGAAAACTTTTTCTCATTTGGATGAATGGATGTGTTTATCGAGATTTTTAAGCGGTCGGTTGCGGCTGAGTGGCAGAAAGGAGGGATCCGCGGTCAAATAGTACCTGGAGACTTAGGCGCAAGTGGAGAATGGCTAATCATATTTTATATCGTGGACTTGGACGACGCTCGATGTCCTTGGAGGTAACGGGTGTAAATATTGCCGTCAGCCACTAGGGTGGGCAGATCACGGGAGGAGCTATGCTCTTTCTTCATAAGGCGCCGGCGGGTCCTATAATGCGAATGTTGTGAGGAGAAAGACTATTAGACTAACGCACAGCTTGAGTCGTGACTCGTAAGATAGTGCAGTCTACCGCTATATTATTGTTGTGTCAGTGCGGTTTTCTCGCGCTCGCGTGATATAAAAGATATAGTATGTGGGGCTCCGTGTTAGACAGCGCCGTGGATCCTATGATGGAAGCAAAGTGTTTATTCCAAAATGAATGAATGGGTATAGGATGTAATGATAGATCGTCGGTAAGCCTATTAATCGCGAGATATCAACAATCTATCTTCATGGCCCTGATCGCCTAATGAGAATACCCAGAACGCATCAGGTCCAGAGGTTCGCCACGTCTCATTGATCGCCGTAGGATACGAACGTAGTAAGGAAGGATTACTCGGGCAAACTCGATCCGTAACTTCGAGAGTGGAGAAGTGAATTGGACTCTGTGAGGTTGAGATCGAGGCCCCAGTCAAGGACCGGTACTTTCGAAAGCGGCATGGGCAGGGGCTCGGCAAGGAACCTGATATCAAT
>JABUQX010021812.1:0-7500 GCA_015478945.1 Trachelipus rathkii
CGGGAACCCCGTCTCTATTATTTGTGTATCTTAATATATAATGGTTGTACGCGGGGGTCCTTACCGCCCCTTCCCCTACTGGGGTTATGGAAAATCGCCCCTCCTGTTTCCCGTTTACGCTACTCCGAGCTCCCTACATTGCCGTGTAAATACCTTTACAAATAATAATAATATATATATTAATATAATATATTAATTATATATTATTAAGTATTATTTATTAATATTATATATATATTTAATATATATAATATTATACTATATTATATAATATTAATTATATTAATAATAAATTATCTATATATATAATATATATATTATATTTTATATATTATATATATTAATAATATATTATAATATATCATTATAATTCTAGCCGGGCTCGACTCCCTAAAAAATAATAAAAATTAAGCAAACTTTATTTTTTTATTCTTCTTTTTATTATAACACTTTATCCTATATTATATATAATAAAATTTTGACTCAAGGACTTATATCCAAAAATGTATCCTTTTCCCTGTAGCTATTGTAGTTTTTTTTTCGATTTTATGATTTATTATTTTTTTACTCTTTGTAATCCTCACTAATAATTTTAACCAGCGATCCAAACAATGTATTTACTCTTTTCCTCTGCTAGCTATTATATATATAGTATTCTTTTATATTATTGGATTGTGGCTTCTATTAGAGGTCTTAGGCCTTAATAATATCATATATATAATAATAAATTATATTCTAGTAATTAATTATTTATTATATCTTATTAATTATTATCTTAATTACTTCTTATAAATTTAAATTATTAGATATTTATAATTCTAGTTACTCTCTAATTTTTATATATTAATTATTATTATATATTATGTATTATTATTATTTTTTATTTTATTATTTATATTAATTATTATTATTAATTATTATATATATATATTATTTAATTAATTATTATTATTAATTATTATTATTATTATTATTATTTAATTTAATATTATTAATAGTTTATTTAATTATATTATTATATTATTATTATATTATTATTATTATTATTATTTAATATTTTATAATCTATTTTTGTAATCTTATCGGTTCTTGTTATTCTCTTTGTGTTTGTTTAATTTTAATTCCCATGTTATCTTATATGTAGGTTGGTTCTACATATTATGCACGAAAAGTAGGCGAGGCCTAATTAAGAAGTTCTTCTATCTAGTATAGCGATTAACGATACTACAATCTTTAACTAACGTTAAGAGTATAGCAAACCACTTGCAAACATATCTTGCACCTTCCCTCTTACATGTGATTTATTTGTAGTACTCCCTGCTCGTCTCCCTTCAGTACGTAGGAAATCGTAATCACCTATGATGTAGGGCTGTCTCAAAAAACTCTTTCTTGCTAACTCGCATAGAACCCTAAACACTCTAAGGGGTGGTGTCAGTGCCCACTGGGCTCCCCCTGGTCACTGTCCCTATTGTTCAATAGTTGTAAATTAACTATTCAATTATATTACCTTTGATAACCAATTCACTCAATCCCTATTCTCAACCATACACGTTTGGCTGAGTCAAATTCCTATAACGTACAGTCATCAATTACATTGTGATAAGTATAAGATCGAGGTTTAAGAAGTACTAGAATAGTAATATAATATTATATTATTAATTAATATATTTACTCTTATATTTTAATAGCGAAATTCCATAAATTTCTGTGACTAGCTTATTAATGATACACTAATACTTATGAACATATATTAATATATTATATATATAATATATAATATATTAATATATTATTATTATATTATATATATTATATTATATATATTATATATCTATTAATATTTTTATATATCTTTAATATATATATATATATATATAATATATTATTATATATATTATATATATATATATATTATAATATATATTAATTACTAGTACTATATAATATATATATTAATTATTCTATATAATAATATTTAATATTAAATATATATATTAATATATATATATCTTAATATTATATCTCTTATATATATATATATATTATATATTATATTAATATTAATCTATGAAAAATTAATTTACATGGAAATTATAATATGTTTATATATAGAATATTAAAAAAATTTAACAAATATAAATAAAAACTAAATTTTTTTTAAATATATCCATAAATATTGTGAAAAGAATACTATTGATCAGTTATTAATTTGGTGGTTGTCTATATTTAAATTGGTAAAAAAATCAAATATTGGAAGGATTCGAATCCGTGATTCGGATTTCGGTGAATCCGGATACGGAATCGATCGATTCAGCTTTTACATATGGATTTTACGGAATAATTCTGATTCGTGATTCTACGAGAATTTTCTCTCATCATAATAATAACATATATATGACGGTAATTCGGATTCGATTCGAAGTACGAAGGTGGCTGGATTCGGATTCTGGATTCCGGATTTCGTGATAGATTTCTACATCACACATCGCGGATTTGGATTCGGATTTCGATAATCTCAATATAGTTGCTATATGGATTCGCTCATTCACTGATTATATTATATTGTATATATATATATAAATCTATATATATTATATCTTATATTTATTATATAATTATTATTATAGTATTATAATTATATATTAATATATTATATATTTATATATATATATATCTTTAACTATATATAAGTATATATATCTAATTTATTTATTAATTATATATTAATATATTTAATATATTATATATATATATATATAATATATATTATATATTATATATATATATTATATATATATAATATATTAATTAATATAATATAATTATATAATATATATTTATACGGTATATTATATATATATTAATTATATTATTATATATTATATAATATCTTTATATATATTAATATATTCAGTAGCGCTAGGTTTTACGTGTGGGAAGCATCAGTGCATGCTCGGGCTCCTCGAATAATAATTAAAAGCAATCTAATATCTTATGACATTATTATCAATTAACTTAATCCTTAAAATTATAAATCAATGTCTTAAAAATGTTATTATATCTATATTTACAAATTATTGCTTAAATTATATTATATTTACATATTTTAAGAATAATTTTATTACATATTTATTGAAATAAATTATTTAATTCATATAAGTGTATAAATTGATCTTTGAGGAATTCGATTCTGTTGAGCCTCAAAAAGAAGCATAAATATATATATATGCTTACAAACACTTGTTAGATTACATGCAACTAGTAAAGAAACCTATTCTTTTAATTTTTGTATATTCGAAGATATTATTTTTAACCTCATAAGTAGCCTTCCTCTTAGAACTTTTATTATTTTTAAATTAATAAATAAAAAATTAAGTTTTAAAAATATATTATATTTAATACTGTTTATAAATATCATTAATTATTAATGGTTATATATATTTAATATTATCTATTATAATTTCTAATATATATTTATTAATAATATTATCATTTATATATATTATATATATATATATAAATTATTATCTTTATATATTCATTTTATATATTATTAATTTCATATTTCTTATAAATAAATATCTATCATCTATATATATCTATTATATATAATTTTTTATCAGGTTTATATATTATATAGTTAATTTTAATATCTATATTAATATATATTTATATTTTAGCTATGTTTATATTTATTATATATCTTATATTTGGCCTTTAATGTAAATAATTATAAAAGCTTCTTTTATATAAATTATAATACTTGTATATTTATGTTGTCCTCTCGTAGAGGCGGGGGGTAGGTTCCTATGACCTCCCGCGTTATAGCCGAATCTGTCGCGTATAACCCCCTGTAAAACATCTTAATTATTTAAAAATTTTTACTTTGTATTAAGGGTTGAATAAATATGCAAGCAGTTATTTATTATTCTTAATAATAATTGAAAAAATTCTCTGATATGATGATTTAAAAGTTAGCAAGGAACAGTATATTAAAATTTTATGGGTGTATTGACGGTAGAGGTTAATTAGTAGAGGTTTATATTTTTTATTATCATTACAGTATTCATGTACTTCTACATATCTTACATATCTTAAATTGAGCAAAAAAAATTTTTTTTTTAGTTTTTAAATGAAAAATTACAATCCTTTAAAAATTTGGAGATAATATTTTTTAATATTATTTTTTGATTGAAATTTCTAAGGAACTATTTAAAATTTTATTTTTTGATCATTATTGACAGAGATAATGATTTCATAAGTGTAAATGAAGCTCGAAGTGTGTTAGGAGATGCAAGGCGGCTTCGAATATGTAGGTTGCATCGGCTGCTTTTTTAAGAAATACATCGTTATCTACGGTAATTGACGCTTTTCCTTTTAGCTCACCAAATATTTCTTTTTTTTTTCTTTTCATTTCATTACTCTTTTTAACATATGTATATATTACAGTACATAATTTATTTTCATTTTAATATCAGATTTTAAAATAAAATGTTAATACTCAAAAGGTAAATTGTAATTTTAATTTCTTTATATCTTTTTGAAACCGCGGTATACCGCAAGATGCGTTCTATAAATAAAAGCACTTCATTTCAATTTGCTTTATTAATTAAGTACACTCCTTCTGAATTTATATATATCGTATCATATATTTTCAGATAGATCATATAATATAATATATATTATTATAACTTTTAATTATTTTTGAGAGTGGCCTCCCATTGTTTTCGGTTCACGAGCCGCTACTGATATATACATACTATATATAATATATTATATATATAATATATATATAAATATAATATATATGATATATATATATATATATATAATATATATATAATATATATATATATATATAAATATAATATATAATATATGTATATAATATATATATAATATATATATATATATATATATTTTATACATATATTAATATATATATATTTATATATATTGATATAATAATATTATAAATATATATATATATATATTAATAATAATATATATAATATATAATTAATATATATATATATAATATATATATATATAATTATAATATATATATATATATATAATATAGAATAATATATATCAGTGATCGGCGAATCCGAATAGACTTCGATTCGAATCCGGATTCGAGAGCTCTAATCCGCGGATTCGGATTCGAATCCGAGGTGCTGGATCGGATTCGGATTTGGATTCGAATCCTTTTCCACACACACGGATTCGAATTCGGATTCGATATCCAAGGTGCTGGATTCGGATTCGAATTCGGATTCGAGCATTTTACACATACGGATTCGGATTCGAGCTCATTGCGATCCGATCGAATCCGAGTCTATTTCCTTGTTTCTACAGGATGTCAAAAAAAATTTCCCATATCAAACAAATAATAAAAAAAACGAAAACTTTAGAATAAATTGGGAATCACTATTTATGAGCCAACACACAGGAGTTGCTGTAGGATCCAATCAAGTGCATATTTTATTATTTTTGGCTAATCATAACGCCATAGAAGAAATAGTTACTCCTGAAACATTGAAAACTAATAATTTATAGGGAATATGTTAATGAGGACAGGGCCAATACTGGGCTCGTACTACGCCCAATTTTCACCCCCCCTAAAAATGGACATAACATCTCGGAATTATCAGCCGATTTTGAAACTAATAACACCAAATCTGTAGTTTTTTGGCCCTGCTAAAACGTTGTTTTTTGGTGTTTTTCTGCGTCTTGAGTAATTCCCTTCAGAAATATTCAGTTTTTTTCAACCTTGTCTTTGACTTTCTTCTTCATCAACTCCAGAATTTTTTTTAAAATGACTTCAAATTTGAGGATGCATATATGGGACCATTACCTGCAAAAGTCCACGAAGAACTTTTTCGATTTTTTGAAGTTTTGTGCTCAGCGTTGTCTCAATTTTAAAACCACTTTTTTTGGATTTTAAATGAAGAAATTGCGATAATTTTTTTCTTGTTTGGCGAAGTGATGAAATTTTCAGGGCATATATAATCGAGAGAGATGCACATTGTTTACTTAAATAATTTCTTGTTTATGCCTTAGCTTTGGATTTGTTCTTGGAACAAATTTTCAAAACAAATTTTTTATTTGAAATTTTAACAAAATTTTCTTTTGAATATACAAAAAAATTATCTACAGTAAGTAAGGATGCATCTCCCCGTTTATACAGGCCCTTAAAATTTGAGTTGATGCGGATGAGTAGAAAATTAATAATATCAATTTTTCAACTGCTCCGAAATAATTCAAACGTTTGAAAAAGTGAATATTGAGATATCATTTTTTCTACCTGTCCAATCAACATCAAATTTTCAGGGCTTGTTTAATCGGGCGAGACCATCTTTTTTACTTAGATATGTTTTTTGTATACCAAAAGAATTTTTTTAAAAATATCAAATTTTTTTTTGTTGAAAATTTTGTTTCCCAAAACAAATCCAAAACTAATACATATACAAAAAAATTAGCTAAGTGAACAAATGGTGCATCTCTACCGGACTACATAGGCTCTCAAAATTTTGGCGACTACGCTCGAACAGAAAAAAATTATCGGACATTTTTTCATTTTAAAATCCCCAAAAGGTGGGTTTTTGAAATTGGACAACGCTGACACAAAACTCAAAAAATCGAAAAAGGCAATTCGTGACTTTTGTAGATAATGGACCCATCTATGCATATTTCAAGTTGAAAGTCATTCGAAAAAATTCTGGGAGTTAATTTGAAAAATGTAAAAACATGGGTTTGGAAAATTGAAAATCCTGAAAGAAGACTACCGACACAGAAAACACAGAAAACAATTCTTCAGAAGGCAAAAAATCTACATTTGTGTTTATTGGGTCAAAAATTGGCGATAATTCGAATTTTTATGTTCAATTTTAAGGGGTGAAAATTGGGAACTGCCTTTAATAAATAGTTGCACCTCCCCTTATAAAAAAAATTAATTTTATTCATTAATAGAACGAACAATCTTAATTGTTATCTAGGTTTAATATATCCAAATTTCCACGAACTTTTAAAAAATTTATAAAAAGGCAAGCTTAAGAATTAAATTCAATTTTATAGCAGTTAAAGGTTAAGTTTACATTATTAATATACTATATATATTATATATAATATATATATTAGATATATATATAATTATTAATTATATATATATATAATATATATATATATAATATAATATAAATAATATATATATATTATATTATAATAATATACTATTAAGTATTACCAAGCTTCCAAGCTAGGGGGGCAGCTTAAAATTTTTATAGAGCTCTTATATATAATATATATATTATAGATATATATATATATATTATATATATATATATAATATATATATTTAATATATATATATATATATATATAATATATTATATATTATATATATATTATATATATATATATATATATATATATATATAATAAATAATTATATAAAAAGAAGCATAATGATCTAGACAACCTTTTTTATGGATATTA
>JABUQX010021812.1:12500-42500 GCA_015478945.1 Trachelipus rathkii
CTCGCCGTTTTCATCAACCACTTTTGAAACACTTTCTGGATTGACTGAAAGTGCCTTGCGTGATCATGCACATAGGAAATCTATCTTTCACCGTTCTTTCATTCACCTTTCTATAGTCTACACACAATCTCAAACTTCCATCAGGCTTTCGGATAGGTACAATCGGGCTATTCCATGGTGATTCACTTTCTTGTAAAACTCCCGTTCTCACTAACTCTTCACACTGGGACTCAATCTCGTAAGTTACGGGCTTTGGGAAACGCCGTGGTCGTTGGTCGTTGGTAAATAGGAGTCGAGTCAGGCAGTATTATTCTAAATTCAGGCAACCTTGCATTTCCAATGTCATCATCACCCTCACTCAATACATGCTTCCATTCATGCAAAGTTTCAATCATTCTTTCTTTCTCCCTATCAGTCAAATGATTTCCTATGTCTAACTCACTCAGCAATCTCTCTCTTGTCAATTCGTTATCCTTTTGCAACTGTGATCATTCGACATCATTACAAGCATAGCACTCATATCTTTTCCCATCTAAACCTTTAAACAAGTTACGTTCATGTTCAACTGAATACATTCGTCCCAACAGATCACCATTTTGAATTGCTTTAACCTTCTGCCCTCTTTTATCTGGTCTCACTTGAACACAAACAAGAGTCATCTGCATTTAAAATGCCATCATACACATGAGCCACTCTTTTAACTTTCACCTTCACACAGCTTCCATATTTCATAACCATTTGACTTTCAAGCATACATTCCCCAATATCTTTCTTCCATGCAACTTTAACTTTATTTTAGGCTCATTTGAATCAAACTTATTCTCACTTCCAAATATTTTCGATCTTTCTGGTTTGAAGATTTTAGGTACACTCCCCACTCTTCCCCTTCCTCTAGATCTTTACTCCTAATATATCTTTTTGCTGGATCTATCATCAACCTATTTTTCCTAAGAAAATCTACTCCTAAAATCATATCATAGGTACTGCTATCCTTATTCAATACAAAATACTCACACGCTTCCATAGGAGCCCCAAAATACTGACAGGCACCATACCAAGACCTTTTATTTGTTCCCCATCTATCTCTCTCAACTGGGCCCTAAACAACTGGGCTCTATCAACCACATTCCCTAAATATTAGATTTTTACGACACCCACTATCAAGCAACGCATCAATTCCCCTTATTTTCACTCTCACGCTCGTGCAGTGACTAGATTTTATACCATCATTTATTCCAAAGGAAACATTTATAACTGATAAACCCACTGTCATATCTTTTTCACACGTACACTTGGACCCTACACCTACACGTTTCCCGACCCAGTAGCCAGTTGACGTTCCGCCTCTTCTTGTCGAGAAGCTTGGTGGTGTTGAGACATCGGCTGACTCACCTGTGGGTGCTGAGGAATTGGTAAAGTAACTTGCTGCACCGGTGTTCCAACCATTCGATAGGTCACTGGAATTCCTGGTGACCCTTGGTTATACCCTGGATGACCCACATTCCTTAGATTCGGGCAACACCTTCTACCATGTCCCAACTGTTCACACTCAAAACATTTACTCTTGCTATTCATACATTCATACACAAAATGCCCTGTTCCACCATATCCAAAACACGATCTCATTCTCTTCCAGCATCCAGCTATTGTATGGCCAGGCCTTTTACAGTAACTACACCCCACCTGCTGCCATTCATTCGCATTCCTTTCACTTCCATTCATTCTTTGCATCCTCTGTTCCACAGCTGCTTCTCTCTCATTCCCATAATATATAGTAGGTCTCTCAGCTACATTTCCACTCTCTTTATTATTCCTACCATTATCTTGCCTATGGTTAGATGAGCTAATAATTCCTACCTCCCATTCCTACATTCTTTTTCCTTATTGCGTAACCCCTCTTTGTGCACCATATCTTCTAGCAAATGATCCATCACAGCATCCATATAAACAAGAATTATGAATGGCACACTCGCATTCGTTCTTTCATTCCTAGTCTGTTTCCCTTCTCGTTCACCGCGCCAATCATACCAACCCTGGCTAACATTCCTCCCCATCTGTACTTCTACTTTATCCTTAATCTTTGGATAATATTTCCCTTCTTCATCAAACGGTCTATCTTCCAGCATTTCTAAAATCTCTCCCCACCTTAACCTATCAGATCCCAAACGCATTTTTTCTTTCCTTTTTAAGTGAAACCATTCTGCCACCTGTCCTAGAACAGTATCTTAAAACTTTCTTACAAGTGCCTTTGATTCATCTATACCTTCATTTCCATACTACTTTCTTGCCAGTGTCTCTAGCCTAGCAAATAGTCCTCTAAGTCACATCTTGATTACAATTGTATTCGTCAAAAAGAAAATCTAAGTATTATTTATTTAAAAGGAAGGGCATGATCCAATATTAGGGATTTTTGGGACCCCATTTTAGCCCCGATAAAATATTTTCAAACAATTATGCATATATAAAAGAAAACCGAAGCTTTTTTTTTTTTACCGTCTAAAACGTCATTTTCCGGGTGGTTTTTCTGTGTTGTTAGTCCAAAAGCATGTCACTGTCGCATTTTGGACATTTTTTCGTTCAACTTCTATAATTTTTTTCGAAATGACTTCAAACTTAAAATACATAGATGGGTCTATTCGCACAAAATTGTAGAAGTAGTTTTTTGATTTTTGAAAAATTGTGCTCAGCAATTGAAAAAAAAAAGTAGCATTTTGAGAATTCGACAGTTGCTGAGGCCAAATTTTTTAAAAATCAAACAACTACTTCATGTATTTGTGCGTTAATAGACCCATGCTGACGTATATTTCAAGTTTGACAGTCATTTCGAAAAAAATTGCAGAAGTTGGTACGAAAACATGCAAAAAATTAGGTTCGGAAAAATTGAAAACACCAAAAGAAAACAAAAAAAAAAAAAAAAACCCAAAAAAACGTTTTAAGAGGGAAAAAAAAAAAAAAAAAAAGCTGCGATTTGCTTTTTCCTCCATCAAAATTGTCTGAAAATTAAGAATTTTAACTGTCCATTTTTTTAGGTGGGGGGCAAAATGGGTCCCAAATCCTCAATATTGGATTTCCCCTGAAAGTAAGAGGAATAAGAGATAAAAAGCTTAAGAAGCGAGAGCAGAAGACAAATAAAATAAATAAATAAATTAATAAAATATAATAATAATAATATAATATATTAATTAATTAATAATAATAATAATAATAAATATAAATAATAATAATAATAATACTAATAATAATAATTAAATACATTCGTATCTAATCTATGGTTATTGAAAAGTCTACAGATTTATTCAGGTAAAGTGTGATGCTTAATGATATTTATCTGACTCTCCCGCAAGCGCTCACGATTTGTTTATATATTTTAATAGCTCTCTCTCACATTGTAATTATTCCAAGACACTTATATAATCCACATTTATATAAATATTTTATATTGAAGAATAATTTATTTTTAAGAAGAAAGTATTTTAAGGATATCTATTTATTTGTAAGGAATATTCTGATACTACATTTTTGATAAATCATTTTATTTTGAAAAGTATATTAACAATTCGTATGCATACAATGATAAAGTAAAGTTTATAAAAATTTGAAAACGTTTATTATTGAAAAATCCTTCATATCCATTTTTCTCCATTTGAAGTTTTATTCTGGCATTTTTGATGAAGTGTCTTCCATAGTTATTCAGCATTCTTGCGAGTTCGGATGCTTATCCATTAGGTTGAACATGGTCAAATTTACCTACACACCCCTGTAATTCAAGAAAGAAGATACAGGCTGTAAAGAAGTGGCGAGCGTGACTTAGGACTAAGTGTCACGTGATCAGAATTCGCTGGCGGCCATCTTTTGATTTGTATGCTATCCTAAGGAAGTCAGAATAATCTACAGAATTTCTTCTACTCCTCATCAATGATCTTCTAGACTCTTCGTTAATATTCGATTCTCTCCAACGTGTGTCAGATTTCTACAGAAAATATATGCCTTTGGTTTGTGGTAAATAGAAAAAAAGGTAAAAATTGTATCGATGGATTAAACAGTGAGTGTACTGAACATTTTTATTTAGTAATTATTTTGGTAAAGTATTAAAAATATTTTATAAAATAATTATTTTTTTTATTTATTAATAAAAATTATACAGAAACAGTTAAATAAGTTAAAATAAGCTTATATTGTGTATAATTTAAATACAAATTTAATACTTGCTCCTGATTGGACAAGGCACCATTAACGTTGATGACGTCATAATAGTGGCCATTCTAGCCTCAAAACAGTTCGTTGAAATTGAATATTTGTTTTATAATATTAAATAATATTTGACTCTCAATATATATTTATATTTAAAAATATAAATATAAAATCATCTTGGTATATGTTTTTGCTGAAAAATAATAAAGTTTGTGCATTTTTGTCACATTTTTGCAAAAATATTTATTCAGTTATTTTTTTTTATCATTCGTAATAATTCAGATGTAGTAACGTTGGACGTTAGTTATTTAGTAGTCTGTAATACCGAAGTTCATCTTGCTTTTAAAACTGGGAATGGATCTCGAGTTTTCGTTCACTCTGGTTGCGATGGAAAAAATTTATATCACAGAGAAATGATTCATTTTGATCTGTATAGGCTTATATATTAGAAATAATAAATAATGTTCTTATAGAGCATAAATTATTGGGCAAGAATTTATTTTAGTATATTATAAAAATATATTTTATCTATAATTGTCATATATAATACGTTCGTTATTTTATATTTATCGCGAGATATGACAATTTACCAATATATAATATATAATATATTTTATTATATTTATCATTATTTAATATTATTTTACTACTATATTATTATATCTTACTATTATTATATATATATAGTATATATATCTACTACTTATTTTAATATTATATTTTTGTTTTTATTTTATTTAACGGTCAAAATTACAAAGAGCTTATTTTTTTTTTTATTAATTATACACTGGGAGGGTTAATTTTTGGAAAGGTATAATGATACCTATATCTGAGCTTATATATATAAATACATATACCTCACTTATACTATATAAGTAAGTTAATTAGTGAGTGTGAGTAAGTAAGTCTATATATTTACCTGTATGTCAGACTATTAGCCCTTATTAATAAGGTGACTATTACTATTTATATTATCGGCTGTAAAATAGTTGATTTCTTCTTATGCTTATAATAGTAGTTATATATATATAGTTATTGATATATAGTATGCTGTATAACTGATCATTTTTACTGGGTCTATTACTTTATTTTCGTGTATGTGGGTGCGGTATTATTAGCATATACGTTTATAATGACTACTGTAGTTTTTATTTATAACTATACTAGTATTATTATATAAATATATACTATATATATAACTAATATTATATATATTATTATATCTATTTATTAATTACCATATATATTACTATATATATATATATATACTATATATACTAGTTATATGATATATTATGGCTAATTATATTACTTATAGTGAGGTGTTATATACCTATTGATCGCTATATGATTCGGTAACATGATATTTTATCACCATATAAGACTGGCTCACTCCCACAGGTGGGTTTTGTTAGTGGTTAACACAGGTGTGTGAATTTGTAGACCGTGGGTTGATCAGAGATATTTTTCTCTGTACTATGAAATGGAAGGATGTTTTGTCGCATTTTATGAATGTTTTGTTTATTTCTATTCGAAGAAGATGAGCTGAATATTGTTTGGGTTTGAAGCGATTTTCTTATACTTTTTTGGCTCTTTAACTCAATACATGCTACTCTAGATCATACCTTTTTTGTGACAACTTGTTTACAAAAGGAAATTCCATGTGTTTTTCATTGAAAAGAACGTTATATCAATATTTTTCGGGATGGGCTGCCTTTTTTGTGTTTGTGTGCTTGTGTATGTTAGGCAGCGGGGCGAGCTTTGTAAAAATCTTTCCCTATTATTCTGGTCAACCGTATAAAAGGAGCTGGGGTTGTTCTCTCTGTAATCAAATATATAACTATATATTTATATATACCGTAGGTATATTATAATTTTACTACGGTATATATTAAAGAATTATGGTGATGAGTATATATATAGTATATATATAGGCTCAGTAATATATTATAATTTGCATCATCTCAAAAAGTAGACAATATATATATATTATACCTAATATTTTTGTATTGTGTCTTTACTGGCGTATAGAGTCCTTGTTTTATAAGTTATAGCTAGTAATACGTGTCACACCTTTTGTCATAAATTAGTGAAAGTAAACTATTTCGATACGTATCTGGTGGTTCTACCGCTCAGGCTGGTTTTCGTCACTCTACTCGTATATTACAAGGTCATATATAGATTATTATGCAGGTCGGCCTTAGGTTTTTGCATGCTATTGTACCTTTATCGGCATCCCCATACTATATATCAAGGGTGCATCTACGTCACTCAACTTGTCTGGTATACTGCTCAACGAGTTTAACAAAGGACGTTATTCTATAAAACATTCATCAATGTTTCAAAGGGTTGAATAACCTAAAAAATAGGCATCAGATTAATTCTTTTTCTGATTTCAGAAAATTTTGTGGAAAGATTTTTGAATATTAATTAGTTTCTTTAATTTTTAGCTTTTTAGTTTTCATCACACTGATTTCATGCACGTTAAAGTTAGGGAAGATTAGTATATTTATGAACGTGGAAAAGACTGGTGGAATTTCCTTACGCGATTGAATGAAACTATAACCTCCAGGATTCTCAAAGCTGGTCTGATTGTTATTACGGCTCAAGGTGGTTTCGTTCCCATTTTACAATACTTCCATACTTCATTTAAGATATTTGATTAATGTCATTGTAAAGTATTTAAGTTATTCAATTCTGGTGGGAGTAAAATTCCATATTATTGAGTTTTAGATGCACGCCAATAATTATGATGTATTAATTGTTGGTCGAAATAAAGCTTAGCTCGACCATCAATTAAGCTCGTTCTAGGTATATTATAATCTCATTTTGGCAGGACATTCAGATGTTTGCGTGTTGAGAAGTGGTGACAGTTGAGAAATTAGTGTGAGGATAGAGGAAGTACAACATGCCGAAAAAGTGTAGTTAAAGCCTCTCATTGAAATTGCTCAACGTCAATTGATAGGGTTGGTGTATTCTTTAATTACTTTTTATATCTTTAATTTTGTGGGTAAATAAATATAAACGACTTACATTATTTATTTTTTTTAGGGTTTTATTTTTTGGCTGGTTTTGCTTTTCGGCTGATTTTTGTTACCGGCTGCTTTTGGCTTAATTTTGCTTCCGGCTTTTTGCTTCTGGCTTGTGTTAATTTTGCTTCCGGCTTTTTACTTCTGGCTTGTGTTAATTTCCTGCATGATTTTGAATTCTCTGGTCCAGAGCCACAACAGCTGAATGATAATAAGTTGATGTCCCTGCACTGTTTTTTCATTCTTCATACCCAGTTACGAGACATAGCCTAAAAGAGAATAGAGATCGTGAACATCTATATAGAACTTAAAAGTAATCTACAAGTATAACTACCAGATCATATAGAAGACACACTAGGTGTGTCGGTGAGATAGATCTACTCTACGTCACATAGAAGACTACATCCTTATTAGAGATTAATTAATACGTGTGCGACTCGACATTCTCAAATATTCGCTTATAAACTTACTTTCTTTGAGCAAAGGAAGAGGTCGTGTGGTCGATAAGGGGCCTGAGATGCTTCCTGTAGAATAAATCCTTCATCTTATTTGTACTTTTTGGTTGTTTCGATAATTCAGGTGCCAAACTCAGTTGTCCTGGAACTTCTGAAACCAGAGCGCGAGAACACATATTATAATTCTACATTAAATTAATATATTATTATCAGAATTCTCTGAAACTATTCACTGGGCTACCTTCTCTATTTCTCCACTTCGCGCCATTTTCTTGCATTCTTCGTTCCGTATTTTATACTCGAACCAGTTTCTATCGCGTAACTTCTGACCGATTACGTGTCAGCACAACATAAGCATCCTATTTAACTATTCGTAACTCAATTACGCAGCTGTTTTCAGTTATTATTCTTCCTTACAAAGTTCTAATCCGGCTTCCTATATTCTCCTTTCAAATAACAAATAATAATAAAGGATATCATTTTTCAACCACTCTTCAATCTTTAACCGATTAATTTTCTAATTATCTATTTAACATACCTTAATCTAATGAAAACTCGTTCGTACATGTGTTTAAATACAGTGTCGTACTGCCCCAAAAACCCGCAGACACAATCCCCATTGGTTAAGCACTGCTCGCGGTAAAGATACGGGAAGAGCGGGTCCACCTCTTACTCTTCTCTTGGGTTAGCGAAAAGCTTTCATCCTCTAATTGGAAACACTTCTTATCCAGGACATCAAGGCCACCTTAAGCTAATACGTAGGTAGATACTTTTTCGAGTAACTTTCTTTACCACATCTTCTTTGACGTCCAACAGGGGGGGTTGGCCCACAGTTGTGTTCTAAGAGCCACCTCTTTAGAAATTGGCTATTATTTTTTGATCACGATCATTGAATGTCTTAAAAATTTCAGGGAGGTAAAAAGCTCAGTTATTGATCGTAGTGGCCTCGCCGGGTGTTTCAATATATACCTACCTGTTACTAGGCGCCCGCAAATAGCGGACTGCGCGGTCGGTTTCCCTGTTCGCCAGTAGCGCGGGTCGTTCCTGTATTGTGTGAAAGGTCATTCCTTTTCAGGCTGATGCTTGCCACTGGGAAAGCGAACCACAATGTAGGTGCTATTATTTTTGACTTGGAATCGGTTCTATATATTAGAAGATATTTTCCAATACTTCTATTTTCCATTCTTTGTTCTATATTTTTCTGCTTTCTTCCTACAGATGATTCACGTAAAATATGGCTCAAGCTTCTTCCTCGACTTCTGTTAGACCAAAAAGGTCTGATAAATCATAGGAAACCGATACAATTATGATAAATTCACAAAGCAATCGAATGGTCTTGCAACATCCAAAGCCCCAGCACTGGTATCCTATATGCGGGAATAGTATGCGTTGAAAAGACGTAATTCTGATCCTGGCATGTACGCAGAGGGAGAAGATATATATGATGATGATGATACACAGATACAGGTGGGTAGAGATGAAGTCTTGCCTTTTGCTGCTGTAACTGATTTGAAAGACTGGCTAACGAAAGATAGACAAGTATTAAATGATAAACTTGTTAAAGCCAACCTAATAGGGAAAGATGCTGTTGATCAGGTACAGCCCAAAAAACCTTTTACTCATAAAGGTAATACTAGCTCTGTAAAGCAGGATCAGTCATCACATAACCTGGATAAACAGGTTAAAAGTAAGTATAAGCAACTTCGGTTTTATCCGGGTGACGTTTTGAGTTCGGGTCTCGATTACGAAGACCACGAAGATGATGTAAATAAATATTCTGACCTTCTTAGAGAGGAAAGAAGGCCTTATAAATCGACGCAGGTGCCTTTAATGGCCTCGTCGGATATTAATCCTCAACATAATAATGACCAGGCTAAGTATAGTCATCTTACACAGCCTCAACAAATGACCTCACTACAGCCTCAATTTCGGATATCATCTGTCCTGTCTTGCGCTTTCTCTTTTTCATGATATCTGTGATCCTCAATCGATGAATAATAATCCTTATATGCGGCGGCCAGGAAATTAAATAGCAAAATTTGATATGTTGACTGAAGCTATTTTCTCGATCGTTTGGGCCGCAATTCATCTAAGAAATTCTCGGACGCCGAGTTGTGAAGGTTCTGTTTGGGTGATCCTGGGGAAATATAAATAAGTGGTGAATGTGAGCGCTGAGGTGGGCTAAGGATCTTTTAGTTCATTTGTAGGGGGACCTGGGTGAAGTTTTATTTGTATCAACTCTTTCCGAGTAATGCCGGTAAAGCCTCAGCTCGGACAAGCATCAGTTGGCTGGAGGTTGGATTTGTGCGCATATGCGACGACAACTGGAGAGGAATTTTTTAGATTTTTTTTATAGACTTTCGAGTGGGGGGTGGGTTCGAATTAAGGATACGGAATAGGGGGGGGGTGGCCAGGGACACCCCCCCTCTTCACTTTTTTTTTCTCTTTCTCCTTTCCCCCGTCTCCCTCATGCTCCCCGGCTTTAGGGAACAATGACAAAGGTAACTAAAGGTTTTTTTAATTTTTGAAGCTGGCTATGAGCGAGTGAGTGGAAGCTGAAAGATGACCAGTGATTACCTCGTTTCACAAGGCCTGACACCAACGTCTTGTGCATCGAAAGCGTGGGGTTGACGCTCGATCTCGTCTATCTGTTGCTTATTAACTTTGCGGGCTATGTGTTGTGCGATACGCGTCTTTAGCCTTAGGAGAGCTTACTTACGGTGGTAAGGTTAGATAACTGAAGGGCATGCGCCGAGCAGACTCGTCGGGTGAGAGGATGCCATTTCGTGAAACGTGCAGTTCTTCGCTCCATACATTGATGGACTAAGCGTGGTGAATGGGAATTATATTAAATGACATGCAAACGGATTTTGACGGAAGTGGACCCCGGATCAATCTGTTGGTATTACAGATAGTGAGTCAAGGAAAGTTTCGCTTGACTCATCGTATGAGAGGACTGAAAATCACTGAATACCCCGCACTCTACTCTCTCAATTCATCATCTCTCATTTAGAGGGAATAGGAAAAACTGAAATAGTGACATAAACTGGAAACTGATGTTTCATATTAAATGAGTTACACATAGCTGAGTTCAAGTGGGTGATTCATATGGATTAACCGGTTACCCGCGGTGATTCTGACCTGTTTGAGGCACAGACCCGTGCGCAATACCAATAATGGTAATAGATCATAGAAACAGTACGCTGTCCAATTAGGTTCGAGGAAAGTTTCGAGATTCATTATTGATCAACAGTGAACAAGTATTCTCTTCTTTCAGGTAGTCTCTGTATTTTATCGCGACACCATACAACCGTAGTCCGCCTGGGCGGAGTCAGGTTAATAGGGAGAAGACTGCTCAAATTTTTAGGGAGATGGAAATGGAAACCTATGTTATCTATATAATAAGACAGTAGGTCCTGTATAACCAGGAATAAACAGGTCTGTTAGTCTCCATGTATACTTACCCCCCGGGTTTGACGACAATCAACGTGATCGCAACAGAAACGAGGTTTTCATTAAGGCGATAACTTTCTCTCTATACTCTACGTAGGAGAGAGTCAAGGTTACTTCTATTCGCAAGATAATGAATATTATAGGAGAGGGAAGTTATCCTGCAATTGTTCTCGAGGTCTGAAAATTGGACTAGCGCGAGGTGGAGGCAGCTTGATATACAATTATTTGGGAATTTGTAGTTACTTCTGCGTCGGAATAAAGACAGGTGTCATCCCGAAAGGGCGGATTGTCCCGATTATCGTGAATGTGATAGGATGTGCGTTCTCTCCTCATTCCTAGAGCTGTGATTCGGCAAGTAGATATACCCTTTTGTAAGGGCCGCATTCGCTCGCGTATTTAGATGGGCTGACACAAAAGGTATTCTCTCTTCTGGTTATACTAACGGACTCGTTCGGATCGAGGATGTCTGCCGGGGTGTTCGTACCTATGAAGACTATCTCCCTCACTCAGTGGGATATGGTCGATAACTTGTTATAGCACATAATCTACGTAGGTGAGTACTACATGCGGTAATTGGTCGAGGTCACCTTCCAGTTTGGTTTGGCTTTTAGGCATCATAATCGCCTAAATTGCTCTATGGTCGCTCCCACCAGTAGGATGCAGTACGTAGGTGAGAGGATGGGTGGAGGAGAGCTAATTCCTGAGTTTACTGTTAAATTATCCATGGTCTCACTGGAACTGCCGAGGGAAGCCAACCTGCGTGGTGGATGAGTATATCGGTAGATGCGCTCTATTGAGCATATACATATGATAGTATCTTAAGTTGGAGAAACACTCGTGGCGCGGCTGGTAACGGAAGAGACTAAGCACTATCCCTTAAAGCGTAAGTTGATGACAAACATATTTAATCAAGTGGAGTGATTGTTCTGACGATTTCTGGAGAGCCACATGGGAGAGAGCAGAGTAGATAGTTGCAATGCTGTGTGCAGGTAAATTGTGAGAGTAATTCGTGGACGCCGTTTCTGTTTTGATTCCGGTAATGCCGTAATAATTAACGGCTGTCGTTTTGAAACCCCGTGTGATGTTTGGGCTCTTCCTTGCCTTGGGTATTGATTGATTACATTCGGGCTGCCCGTGATAGAGTTTGGATACATGTAGGGTCGTGGTGTGAGAGTGACCATGGGAGTTTGATTCGTGGGTGGGGTCCGTGCATACAGTGTTGGCAGGTTATCGACTGCTGTGATTCCATTGCGGAGATGACGTGTGATTAATGTGTGTTGTGAGAGGTTATCCGTGAATTTCACGTAGTCAGGTCGCCATATAGTATACTTATAGGTAGCGTGTTCGACAAACCGTCGTTATTATGCCTTCTCTGATTAATGAGTTTGTCAGCAAACGCCGATTGATCTTTTTTGTGGCTATCCAGTGACATGTTGCCTGATGTACTTGGTGGTTTTTAGGAGCTCCTAGGCTCGCATTAATGGATAATAATCTTTACCCTGATAATTTAATCTTACCAGTGTGAATTAAAATATATCGGGGGGAAAAGTGAGACAGTTGAGGTGATTTGCCAAGTTGATGAAAGCTAATTCGAGGGTGGCCATTGTTATAAGGTTTGAAACTAGGAGAGGTGTTCAGTGTCAGCCTGATGTTTTCTCCCTCTTTTCTTGTAAATTGTGTGTGAAGTAATCATGGAAGTCAGACATACCTTTATCATTGGTGGGGTTTCAGGGGAATTCCTCAGGGAAACTTATTCCTGTACCAAGGTTGTTAGATTTAACTTCTCAAGGGAGGATTGCTGTTATGAACCCTTTTCAAAAACCTCAATATCTTAGGAAGGGTATGATTTTGGGGACTTTATTACCATTGCAAGAGGAACAATGTCTTTCCCCTAGGAATAATACAGTAGACCCTGTCTCCATAGAGCTTTCATCAGAAAGGGATGTTTGGACACCTAACAAAGTAAGGGAAGATTTTTCAATTGATGAGTTACCTATTAACTCTCAGCAAAAACAAGATCTTATAGAGGTTTTGTTGAGACACCAAAAAGCATTGAGCTTTGGTGATCATGATGTAGGGGTTGCTACAAATGTCACACATAGCATTGACGTAGAGAGCTCAAGACCCGTTAGATTGCCGGTTCGTAGATTTCAGGGACCTCTTGCCCAGGAAATCGAAAAGCAGTGCCGGTAATTACTGGAACAAGATATTATTCGCCCCAGTAGGTCCCCTTATTCTGCACCCGTGGTGCCGGTTAGAAAAACCGATGGTAAACTATGGTTATGTATAGATTACCGTAAATTGAACAATGTAACAAAAACCGATTCATTTCCACTGCCTAATCTCATAGATATGATCTATAATATGCATGGAAATTCCTTTTTCTCTACGCTAGCTCTTGTGGGTGGGTACTCTGTTATTCCCATCGAACCGGACAGTGTTGAAAAAATTGCTTTCTCCACCCCATTTGCGCAATATGAATATTTGAAGATGCCATTTGGGGTGAAGAATGGTCCGGCCACTTTCCAACTTGGTATGATGCTTGTGTTGACTGGTTTACCATGGTCCAAAGTAATGGTCTATTTGGATGACATCATAGTTCTCTGTGAAACCTTCGAAGACCACCTGATAACTCTGGATCAAGTACTATCTGCTTTAGAGCAGAACGGTTATAAACTAAAGTAGAGTCAAATTAGTCTTTGTTGGAATGAGATGTATTTTTTCGGTCATTGTATCTCAAACAAAGGGATTCTTCCATTACAGAAAAACGTACAAGGTGCTTTGGCTTTCCTTGTTCCTACTACAGTCAAACACCTGCATCAATTTCTGGGCATGGTTAATTTTTATCGCAGGCACATCCCAAATTGTTCTCAAATAAGCAAGCCTTCATCTTGTTAGATGAGAGGCAAAACTATCCAGTGGAACTCCGAATGTCAACAGGCACTCAACGAATTAAAAGGGGCCTTCGTTAATCCCAGTCTATTGGGATTTCCCGATTATCACCCTACTGCTTCTCCAATGGAGCTCCATGTTGATGTCTCTGATATCGGAGCTGGTGCTTGTCTTTCACAGGTTCAAAATGGGGTAACTAAGCCAATCGCATTTATTTTGATGTCCTTCAATGGTGCACAACGAAATTATGGGGTCATTGATAAGGAACTTACTGCACTGCGATGGGCAGTAAAATTGCTGACCTTTCTCCGTAGGGTTAGGTTTATAATATTAACTGATCATATGCCCCTGATCTACCTACAAAATATGAGTCTTATAGCATGGCGCACATTGCTAAGAACCAGTGGAAGAAAGCTGACTACGAACTGATTTTCGATATAACATCATATCTCCGTACAAAAGAATGTTCGGTCGCGATGCTCTTTCTCGCTCTCCTGTAAATGAAGGGTTAGATCAGACTACAGATAAGTATAACTAAATATTTTAGACAATTCACCCCATCCGCTGGTTAACTTTGTGTTATTCTCGAAATTCCTCGGGCGGTGCGATTTTCTTTATATGAAATGTTATCAATGTATTCAATATTTCGGACAATGGATAGGCATCTGGAAACTCTCCGTAAGACTTCCTGCGCAGACGAAATTAAGAAATGAGCATCCCATTAGAAAATATCAATTGCCAAGGGAAACTAATCTCAAGACAGCACAGCTTACGGTTATGGGGTTTTCCTGCGGCAAATGCCCAATTCGCAGGAGCACTAATTACCTCCTTTACTGAACTTTGTAAGACCCCTGTTCATTTTATCTACTAATAGTGATAAACCTACTCCATTTATGCGTGATCAATTTTAAAAATGGAACCTTGTTGTATTGAAATCGCCCTTGAGTTGGGCGTCTTAATCTATAACTACCTCATGGCCCATGGGTATATAGCTCATGAACAATGAAGAAAGAAGTAAACCTATTTTCCTTGGATATTAAGGGAAATGATGTACGTTATAATTATCTACCATTCGGTAAGTAACTAGAATCGCCTCGTTCAGTACATACACTTAAATACTGGAACCACACAATGCGATGTCTGTTTGCTTAAATATGCGAACAAGGTATGTCATGACAAATGAATTGAATCGAAAGTTTTAATCATTTCTCAGTTTTATTAATGAATGGGAAGGGATAATTTATTGGGCGATATGCCATCCGTTTTCATTTTTCTTTGAAAATCAATTACCAAAATTTTCTCCTATCTAAAAAAAATTATAAACTGACCCACGAACTTCCAAAAAAAGAAAAATTTGTCATTGTCATCGGCATTCATCATATCGTCAGAATGTCAGAACATATTTATTTTTGTTTTAATTCAAAAATAAATGATGTTGTGATAGTACAATCTTGATTTTCAATTCAGTATTTCATAATGATGTTTATGTTTAACCATAATTTTCTATCCAGTTTTCCCAGATTTATTTAGGCTAGATCCAAAGGATATTGACAAGAATAAATAAGAAGATGGTACAAAGGGTACATCCATTTATGAGGCACACGTAGGAACAATTTCAAGGCGAAAAATGTGACATCATCAAATGGAAACTTCTTTGTAAACGGTTTGGGATATGAGTTATGAATAATCGCAATGATTGTTCATAACAAGTATCCTCCTTTATTATTTGTTAATTTATTATTTTATTAATAATTAATATATATAAATGTGGAGTATAATAATTACATTATATTACCACTCAATGGACCAACACTATATATGTGTAGGTATATCAATACATATATACTGTTGGAATGCTTGATTTAGTTAGCGACATTGGAGAGATTGCTATATTAGCGCCACTGACATTGAGAACTGATATATTAGCTCCACTGAGACTGCAAGGAAGCGAGCAATAGAGTCACCTTTAGCTTACTAGCTAAAAAGGGAAATCAAACTTTAATTCTGCCGACAGCTATGCTAATCTAATTTAGGTAGAAAATATAATAACATAAATCACCCACACAGTTTCTTTTTCTTCTTTCTCTATTTTATTTCGTTAACTAATTAAAAAGACTAGCAGAATAATCCAAATCGAATGTGGAGAGTGAATGAAGTTGTTCTGCCAAGTGCTATTTATCTAAAAATATTATTTCTTTTTAGGCTGAGTCATTGTTGGTGGAACATTAAGGAAGATAACTTCTTAATACCAACTGGAACTATTGAAGTACATCAAACCCTGAATTAACAAAGATGCTATCATTGCTCTTGACCGTGGGATCATCCGAAGTCAAGTTATTTAGGGATGAAAAAAAATATTTGACTCGTAAATACCAGATAAACACCAGAGTTGATTACAACCCTGGTCGTATATTGGCAGAATGTGTGGACAGGGTAAAGGAGCTTATGACCGCTGATGTAAGTAATATAATTGTCTGGGCCCTAACGACAATGGCCTGGACCAAAAAGGAGATCATCAATAACGATGGAAAAAAGGTGACGGTTTTGATACCGAATCCAACATTTACAATTGAGAACATTCCGTCTATCATGACGGAAATTACTGGAATCGTGGCTAAAATCAATTCCCAAACTAAAGTTTATTTAATGATACCTCCCATTCAAGACCTTTATATTTTTAATAAAAAGCGAATAATTAAAGAATGGGGAATTTCATTTGCAGACTATGGGATCGATGATCCCGAATTGGATCCTAAAAAGTTGCAAGAGCATTCAATTAAAAGTTTCAATCAGTTCGAGTCCTTAACTTCTGTTCATTATACCTGGCCAAATAAACAAATCATTAGGGGAGTTGAAATTATGAATTATCATTATGGGTTTAAAAATAATAGTGGGGCTGATAAAAATACTCCTCACAATAACTACTTTCGTCAATTATGCGATACATTAAAATCTCCTTTACTTCAGGACGGGCTTCATCCCAACCAATCGTTTCTGGATGCCTTATTGGGCAGGTACCGAGAGTATTTTGTTCCGGCACAACCGACTATCCATAAACCTAGACCTATTTTATCATTTTCACGCAACCAGAAGTATGAACGCCAACCGCGTTCAAGTGCTAATTCATGGAAAAATAAAAACTCATATGGGGGTTATCATGATTATTCCCAGCCATCTACATCTAGTTACGCTCCGGAATTTGATAAAACTTTAGAACCAAATTGGGCATCATCCTCGAATGCTTATGTGTCACCTTCGGGGTATGATCAATATAACTATCCTAAATATGCTTATGAGACACAGACACCTTATGTGCCTCCACCACAAGCAGTTCCAAATCAATCATGTGGCAATAATGCAGCTTATGGTAACCAATCATGGTCATCCTATGGTGCTTCATCTGTTCCTGGTACGTCAGATACTACCACCACATATGGAAAATATGTCCTTCAGTCCAGTGTGGATGTACCAGAGGCTGATGTTGATTTAATTCAGAGGCGAGCTGTGCGTAATGCAATGCAGACTATGCAATGGGAGAAGTTGTCCTGGGAACAACGTCAAATTAACATGAAAAAATGGTTTAAAATTATTGAAGACGAGGACAAATTAGTCCATAACTCATAACTACCTTGTCATTACTGTTATACTTAAAAAATTAAATTCAATTCTAAAGTAATTTCGATATGTACCTTATTCTAAGAATCTTATGTAAATAAAATATTTAAAAAAAAGTTGTCAATTATGACCTCTTGAAATACTTGGAAATAAGAAAAAGTTTAAAAATAATTTACCTTAATCAAAATGCTTGTATATAGAATGTATATAAAACAGAAAAGATAAGGGGTTGTCAATGATGACCACCCTAGTAACATATTAGCGATGCTGGTTCGTTTAGATTAGTTTAGAGACGATGATCACCCTTCTGTAATACCTTCCTGCTTGGTTTTCATCATTTAAGTACACAGTACAAAAATGTGTGTTGTTTTGGGGGGGGTTTAAACTTAGCGGGGGGGGATGTAAGGGGGATCATCGTCAACTCATTTGTCCCTGTACCACAACAACAAGTAACCAAATGAAATATTATTCATCTATACTTCATCTATTGAAAACCTTAAAAAATAGGCATCATATTAATTCTTTTTATGATTTCAGAAAGTTTTGTGGAAGTAATATATAAATGTTAATAGTTTCTTTAAGTTTAGTTTTTGTTTTTCACTGGTTCATCAACGTTAAGATTAGGGAACTTAGTATATTTATAACATTGGAAAGACTGTGTTATTTCTTCACCGATTGATGTATTTAAGACAATTCAAGCTGTTGATTATTATTCTCAAGGTGGGTTTCATTCCCATTTTTACAATACTTCCATATTTTAATTTATTTACGATATGAATTGTTTAATGTCATTGTAATGTAATTAAGTTTTCAATTCATAATAAATTCTTATATTGGTTTATGATGCCATAATAATGTAATGTTAAAAGAAGCTACTGACATAAATTTAGCGTTCTATTATTCTAATCATATTCGCAGGCATTTATGTTTGCGTGTTGAAAGGGACAGTGAGAAATAGTGCAGATAGAGTCACTGCCGAAGGTGGATAGTTAAAACCTCTCATGAAATTGCTCCGTCAATTGATAGGGTAGTGTATTCTTTAATTCCTTCTTTATTTTAATTTTGTTGGGTAAATAAATATAACGACTTACATTTTATTTTTTTTAAGGGTTTTGATTTTTGGATGCTTTGATTTTTGGCTGCTTTGAATTTGTTGGCTGCTTTTTGATTTTTGGGCTGCTTTTGATTTCGGCTGCTTTGATTTTCGCTGCTTTTTGATTTTGGGCTGCTTTTGATTTTGCTTGTTTTTTATTTTTGGCTGCTCTTAATTTTTGGCTGCTTTTAATTGGAGGCTCATTTTATTTTTTTGGCTGGTTTTGCTTTTCGACTGATTTTTGTTACCGGCTGCTTTTGGCTTAATTTTGCTTCCGGCTTTTTACTTCTGGCTTGTGTTAATTTCCTGCTTGATTTTGAGTTCTCTGGTCCAGAGCCACAACAGCTGAATGATAATAAGTTGATGTCCCTGCACTGTTTTTTCATTCTTCATACACAGTTACGAGACATAGCCTAAAAGAGAATAGAGATCGAGAACATCTATCTACAACTTAAAAGTAATCTACAAGTATAACTACCAGATCATATAGAAGACACCACTGTGTTGACAGAAAATCTACTCTACTAAAGAAGACTAATCCTTATTAGAATATACTGACTCGACATTCTACATAGTTTATAAACTTACCTTTTTGACAAAGGAAAATCTTGGTCATCCTGAAAACTTCCTTGTTGGAAAAATCTTATATTTATTTGTACTTTTGGTTTTTCATAACCAGTCCAAACAGTTGTTGAATTCTGAAACGGAGAATGAAAAATCATATTATTAATTCTATGTTAAGTTAATATATTATTATCAAAACTACTTTGAAATATTACTTACTTTTATTTCCACTCGGTTTTTGATTTTCTTCGTATTTATATCGAACCAGTTATCATCGTGATTCTGACCGATTACGTGTCAGACAAATAAACATCTATTTAATATTTCGTATCACTCAATTACGCAGTGTTATCAGTTATTATTTATCCTTAAAAGTTATCCGGCTATATTTCTTTCAATAAAATATAACAGATACACACTTTCAATTTAACCGATTAATTTATTATCTATTTAAAGTAACTTAATCTAATGAAACTCGTTCGTAAGTGTTAAATAAGTGTGTACGCAACAAACGCAGACACAATCCATTGGAAAGCACTGCTGGTAAATAGGAAGAGCGGGGTCCACCTCATCTTCCCTGGGGTTAGAGAAAGCTTTCATCCTCTAATTGGAAATTCCTATTGACATCACCAGAATACGACGAGATACGAACTTTTTGCTCTTTTGGACGTACAGGGGTGTGTTATCATACTTTTTGTCCTTTTATAATATTTTCTTGATGCATTGACTGTCTTAATATCTAGGGAGGTAAAGCTATATTTATAGCTATTGCCTCCGTACATATATATATTATGAACTAAAATTGGGGGTGAAATGATGTTATTCTTTAGTCCAAATAAAATAAATCGTAGGTGCAGATGCAAAAATATAATTTTAAGAAATAAAAATTAATAGGGAAAGAAAATAATAAGAAATAGAAACCAACTTACGTTGATGAAAACTAGAGAGAGCGAGTAAAGCGATCGGGCACATAGACGCAATTTTGTTCTCATAACAAAAACCTGCCTTGGCTATATACTGAAGAAGTTTGACTGGGATGAGATATGAGAAAGAATATTTATTTAGTTTTCGAAACTCAACATATGGTCAACAGGTTTAATGAAAGAAAAAACCAGTTAAATAAGCAAATAAACAGGTGAATGATTGATGCAATATGATGTTTTTGTAATTAGAACTTTTGTTTATTATTATTTATCTCAAAAATAACTTTTATATGTATCATTATTTTATTGTTTTGAACATTTTTAATTTCACAGTAAGAGGTTGGTTATTTTTTAATACTTTTAAGATATTTAATTTCAGAATATATATTATATATATATATATATATAATATATATATAATAATATATATATATATATATATATATATATATATATTATATATTATAATATATATATATATATTATATATATATATTATATATAATATATATTATAATATTATATATATATATATATAATATATAAACCTTTCATACTCTAATATAAGTAATTAAAAGAAGACAATGGTCCCAAATGTTTCTCGGTAGTGACACTCAAACAAAAACGCCAAATGACAGCTTTTCATAAAAAAAAATACTTAAGAATGCAGTGCCAGCATTTTAAAACAAATAATTAACAACTATAATATGTTACTCTGATAAAGTATTATTTTAACCAAATAATAAGCTAAGAGGTTTTTGATATAATAGTATCAGTAGTAATTTATATATATTTTTTTTTTAATTTATGTTTTACGGCACTATTATAAAAAGTTTTAACACGAAACAACGATCGTATTCAATATATTATAAAGTATTTAACATTTAACAGATAATATTTATGGCACTATACTTCTATTTAAATTAATTTTTTTTAGAAAATTAAAAATGTACTTCTATTACTAAATAGATAATTTTTAAGTTATCACTACACCGTAAAGGGTCACTAGAACGTGTTTCTTGGGTAAGTGAAGTGTAGATTCTAACAGGTCCATACCCCATGTTTCTTTGATAAGCGTTGAATTTCAAAGGGTCTGTACCCCGTGTTTCAAGGAGATAATTTCAATGGGCTCCTTAACCCGTGTTTTGTTGATAAGTGTAGATTTGAAAGGGGTCTGTAACCCGCGTTTTTCTGGCAAGTGCGGATTCAAAAGGGGTCCGCACCCCGTGTTTCAAGGAGATAATTTCAATGGGCTCCTTAACCTGTGCCTAAAAACAAAAAGAAACTACCTATACTATGAATCAATGAATATGTACAAATTTAATCTTCCTAACTTATTTATTTTTCATTTTAAAATTTATCAAAAATATTAATATTAGTATAAGAATGACTGGATTATCACATCAACATACCTCCAGATAATTCCGGAGGATGCTTGGAAAAAGTTGAAAGTAGAAAGGATAAGAGCACCTGTGCTCAATTGGAGTTGAATTTCTTAGGACAAAAATTCAATTATTAGCGGTCTTCATAAAAGAACATGTTTTTAATGTAAAATCAATAACTCTGAATTCTGGGGAATAAAAGAAAAGAAGGAGGGTGGTAAATTTTTTTTTATTACATCCCTCCCCTCCCGTCATATTATGATGGAAGAAATTGGTGGTCCGGGGAGGATAGAAGTTTTCAATATTAAAACTGAGTCTCGGATAACTCAACTGTGGCTCAGGCCGGTCAACTATGGAAGGAAATCCAATACATGGATTCTCTCTGTAAGGGTCTTTTCTTGTTTTAGTAATACTATCCATAGGGGCTGAGTGGGAGTTTGAATTTCTTATTTTTAACCTTCTTGTTCCATTCGACTATGGATTTATTCCATGGCAACGACTCCCAATCATCACTTCCATTTACCTTTTTATCTTTCTGGGGCTTTAATGTACTTTGCGAAGATGTTATATTAGTACTGTTAGATTGTACAGCATTCTGGAGAGAGAGAGATAAGGCATGTTAAGAATATTCCCCACTTGACTAGGACTAGAAACAGTAGAAATAGGGAGTTTTGAAGACAAATTAGAATTATTTAAACCATTCGATTGGACATTATTTAGAAGTTGAAGTTTTTGAGGATCAAATTGGATCTCTGTAGAATTTGTAGAATCTCTTTGCATCATAGAATTTGGAGGATCACTGGGGATCATAAAATTTAAATTTAGAGGATCACTGTGGATCGTAGAATGGAGAAGATCTCTGTGGATCATAACATTTGAGTTTAGAGGATCACTATGGATCGTAACGTTTAAGTTTGGAGGATCACTGTGGATCGTAACGTTTGAGTTTGGATGATCTCTGTGGATCATAGAAGGGGGAGGTAATTTATGTAATGTCTTTGTATTTTCCAGAGTGTCCTGGTTAGTATCGTTAGTAGTGTGAGAGAGAGAGAGAGTGTAGGGGAATCTAAAACTTCATTAAATACCTCTTCCTTTGAAGATTGTAATGGAGGAGATACCAGAGGTGAGTCAGGTCTTAAGGGACTTTTGACATTTTTAAGACTTTTGGAAGAATCCCTCGATATCCACTGTGGGCATTCAATTCCCAAATGTTTGTATGTACAAATAGGACATTCATCATTGTCATAATATGGAGCTTTTTGTCTTCTTTGTGGGCAGTTATTTATTATGTGTCCGTATTTTTCACAATAGATACATTTGTTCTGTCTTGTGTAACAGGTTGTGTACAAATGTCCCCGTTTTTGACAAAAACTACAATAAGGACGGGCTCTACATTTACGGATGTCATGGCCGTTTTTCTTACAATACGTACATTGAAGATGTTTATTACTACTAGACCATTGTTGGAGGATGCTTGGAGAAAGTAGAGAGGAGAGGAGCACCTGTGCTCAATTGGAGTTGAATTTCTTAGGACAAAAATTCAATTATTAGAAAATCTTTCAAAAGAAATCATATTTTCAATAAGATTAATAACTCTGAATTCTGGGGAATAAAAAAAAGAAAGAGGAGGGTGGTAAATTCTTTTTTATTATATATATATATATATATATATTAGTGAGGCACGTACATGCGTATCGGTGGTATCGGTAGATTTTTGAGGTATCGGTAACGGTACGGAATTTTGAGAGATAGGTATCGGTATCGTAAAATTTTTGCTGTACCCTTAACGATACCAACACTTTTGCGTCTTATTGATTTTGATATATAATATATTATAATATATTATATATATATATATATTATATATAATATTTATATATATATAATATATATTAGTATTATATATATATATATAGCTATATATAATAATATATATATTATATATATATATAATATAGTATATAATATATATATAATATATATAATATATAATTATATAATATTTATATATATTAATTATATATATATATATATATATATTTAATATATACTATTATATATATATTACGTATATTATATATATATATATAATACTATACTATAGTATAATATATATATATATTATAATTATATATATATAATATATCTATCTATTATATATTATATATATACTATATATACTTATGTACCATGTCCTCATTGTTGCAGAGTGGTGTTTGTTAAGTTGCAAAGGTTTTTTGAACTTATAACCCATTCACTAAAGCAAGCTTTGGATAAAGGGGGTTTTCAGCATTGCTATCAGACAAGAATTTAAAAAATTTTCTTCAATGACTCGATGACTTTGAAGAAACGAGCTTTAACTTTCTAGAAATTAAAGTTTCGAAATTTCTTCTTCTTTTTCTAATTTTGCTTTGTAATATATTAATATACTATATATATATACTATTATATATATATATTATTATATATTATATTATATATAATATAATAATATTATATTATTATATATATATATATTTCCGCATTTGGTCTGATAATTTCCCGTATTACTGACTATCTGTATATTTAATATAGTTGTTTCGTTTTTGCATTTGTACTTACGAAACGTAAGAAAATGCTCGAATTTGCGTTCGTTTTTGTAAAACGCGCAAAATCGCAAATAATGCTTTACTTCAGTAAGGAATTCCGTATTCTATAAAGTTTGCTATTTCCAGTGTATTGATGAAATTTACAGTTCTACGAAAATGTGCAAACAAAATAATGACGGCGTGGTAGGGCCTACACGACGTAATTTTTTTGAAGTATGAATATTTATTCAATAAAATTAAGCTTAAATTAATTTTCAAATCGATAAACTCCATCACAGTAGTTGATCAATTTTTGGCAATATATAACATTTTTTTAATTATTCTGTTTATCGATAATGAGCGGGCTCCTACAGCATCTAATTCGCAATTGCTTGCAAACAAAGTAAACCTCATAAGAAATCGTGTTCAGTTTTTGCACGAAATTCAGGCAATTAGTTTAGGCAATCAGGAGTGCCAAAAAATCCTATGGATGTTACGTATAGGTTTAAAGTGTTTTATATATAAAGATTCATTTTTAAAGTTCCTCTTTTGTCGAAGCATTTGAAATGGAGAATTTTGAAGGTTTAAGGGTATTGAGGTCATAGCAATCTTTGACAGTTAAATTCTCTGGTTAAAAGATGGAGAGATTAGTTGAAAGGAAATGTTCATGTGTTTGAAGGCTCGCATCTTTATTTATTGGAAAGGTTTGACCTTCATAGTCGACGTTACAGTCGACACTTTTTTTTGTAACGATATTGACTCAAGTTCATGGAGAGCTTTTCTTTAATTTTAAAGAAACTGCAAATTGAGTTGTTGTTAATAAGATATAAGAAACTTGCACTGTGGAAAGTTTTTGTTTAAATGTTTTAATCTGCTGAAAGGGAAGAACATTGGAAAGGGTCCAATGCAGGGAAAGTCGAGCATAAAGAAAGTTTAGGAATCATATGCTATAAGTTTTAGGGTGTTATCGAAAAACGAGTAACAAATTTATCAAAAATGTTAGAGGGATAAAGGCTAAAGCTAGAAATTTACTGGAAAGGTGATTTCTTCATGGAAAAACTTACAATCAGAACAAATAACAAAGGCTTGTGTATGGGGGACCTTAGACCCGCAATTTTATGATTAAAGGAGATAAAATAAAGAAATTAGTCCAAGTAATGTATTAGTGGGATTGCGAATATTTATCGCAAGCAATACTTTACTTGGGACTAATTTCTTTAGTTATGTCTCCTTTAATCGTAATTGTAAATACGAAGCGTTTACGAAAGAATGAATTTTAGTATTTCCTTTGCTTTAATTTAGACCGTTTTTGTTTTTGTCATTTGTGCTTACGCTCGATAAGAAATTCCAAATTTTAATCTGAAAGGGAAGAACATTGGAAAGGGGTCCAATGCAGGGAAGCCGAGCATCATAGATTTCCGAAGATCATAGATTTCCGAAATGGGGATTTTACGACATGCTTAGTGTAACTGACTGGGATAAAGAGTTTAAAGACCAAGACTGTTTTATCATGTGGGAATTTAAGCAAATTTTAATGAATTTCAGTCAGATGTTTTATAAGATAAACCCCATTAGGGTGGCGAAGAGAAAACCTGTTTGTGGAATAGAGAGATAAGAGGAGAAAATAAAGGAAAAGCGCAGATGTTTTAAAATATTCAAGGGTAGTAATAGGGAAGATGATTTAGAAAATTTAGAAAATTATAGGAAAAATAGAAATGAACTTAACCGTCAATAAGAAAGCAAAGAGAGAGGCAGAATTAATTTAGCAAGAATAGTAAATAAGAACCTGAAGAAGTTTTTAGCTTTATAAATTTTAAAAGTAAGAATAGACAATTGGTCCCATTAAAAATTGATGAAATTTAGTGAGTTCAGATAAGGAGTGGTCATCATTTTCAATGCTTTATTTTGCTTCAGTGTTTTACAAGAGGAAGATTAGATAATAGTTCAGAGACTAATAGTTTTGGTAGCATGTAACAAATAAGACTTACAGGAATTTGAATTTGATGTAAGAGATATTAACGTTTATTAGATCATATGACTACCAAGTAAGCTGCAGCCCTGAGGTAATAAATATTGGTAAATTCTGATAGAGGTTAGTTTAAGCATTGCAAAGGCACTGTAATTTGATTTTTAAGCGATCTATAAATTTGGTTGAGGTACCAGAATGATGGAACAGCTAATAGTTTTGTCTTTTTAAGAAAGGTAGTAAGGAAGATTTGGGAAATTATAGGCCAGTTTAGCTTAACATCTGGTTGTAAAGGTTCTGAAAAGTTACTGAAAGGTCATATAGAGAATTTGGAAGATAAGATATTATGACTCCCACCACGGTTTCAGAAGGGTAGGTCATGTCAGACAACTTTTGGAATATTTAGAAATACATTACTGACTGCATTGACGAGGAGATCCAGTTGATAATGTATATTTAGACTTTAGTATAGCTTTTGATAAGGTTCCCCAAAATAAGGCTGAGGAAAAGTTATTGCAAGTGGTATCGGTGGAGTGGGTACAGTGGTTGGATTAAAGAGTGGTTGCGAAAATAGAAAACAGTGTGTACAACTAAATGGGAATAAATCATCATGGGAAAGTGAAGAGTGGTGTCCCACAACAGGGTTCAGTGCTGGGCATATTGTTCCTCATATATATAATGATTTAGACAGGGACTTAATGCAAGGTTTCTAAGTTTGCAGATGAAAACTAAAGTGGCCACATCAGTTAGGAATGTGAAGGTGCGATAAACGATTCAAATGAATCTGATAACTTCTTGGTGGGCAGATAAGATGGCAAATGAATTTTAATAGTAAAAAGTGTAAGGTTTTTGTCACCTAGGTTACTCAAATAAAAGTTTAACTACGAATATGAATGGGGAGTGGCTTGAGTCTGTGGACCAAGAAAAGATTTAGGTGTGAATTATAAGCAGTAATTTTGATAAGTAGCTACTCAAGTGTTGGAAGCTAGAAATAGTAATAAGATGCTGGGCAATAATAATCGAATGTTTTTGTTACAAGAGCATAGGAAGTAATAAGTAAACTGTATAATAGCTATGTTAGGCCGATAATAGATATTGTGGACAAGTTTGGGCCCCTTATTTAAAGAAAGACTTAGATAATTATGCTAGAGAAGTGGCAACGTAGAGCAAACAGGATGATTTCTGGTTTGGAGGGATAAGCTTACGAGGAGAAGGCAAAGAGTTGGATATGGTTTCTTGTAAAAGGCGATTTCTCAGAGGGGACAATGATACAAGTCTAACAAAATTTTACATCTATTGATAATGAGAACAAATAATTTTTTATAGTAAGATATGGACAGGTGACCAGGTGGGGCTAATAAGAAATTAGAAGACAATGCCATCTTGATATAAGAAGCATGCATTCAGTAATAGGTTTGTTAAATTTTGGAATAGTCTGCCAGAGGAGGTTGTTGAGTGTGACTCGATGCAACATTTAAGAAATGATTAGATTAGGTATAGGGATGGATTGGGTATCATATAATATATGGACGAAGCCAAGCGGGTTTTTAATTATAGCAGTTATTGTTAGATGGCATGTGTGAACCATAACTTAGTTTTAATGCAAGTGTGATCGGTTTGGTTCGTTATCATATTTATTATATTTAGTTTTGACTAAGCCAAAATTGGTGGATTTTTAGTTAAAATTTGACAAGCCCTAGGTGCTTTGTGGATTTGGCATGAGCATGTTTTGGTAGTGGGTTGACTGGGGCAGTCTCGATAGCCATGGTGGCTTTTTACTGATCTTATAATTCCAATGTCTCAAAATGTTTCTGAAAATGCCCACCAGTTTTAGCACGAATTTTCCAGAGTTTGCCAAGAGAGATTTCGTGCTAGGCTTACTTTTGTTTTTAAAAATTGGAATCAGCTATTGTGATAGAGTACGGGGTTTTGGAATAAGCAGAAATAAAAAATAATAAATGGTTTTATATTACAGATAATTGATCAACTATTTGTGATGGAGTTTATCCATGTTGGAAGAATTAGATTTAAAGCTGATTATAATGAATGAAATTCATACAATTCAGACGGGGCCTAACAGCCGCCATCTTTGTTTGTTTAACATTTTTCGTAAGAACTGCTCTAAATTCGGCTAGCACGGGAAATAGCACCTTACAGAGGTGAGGAAATTCCTTACGTCTGGAATGCATTTCTTACAATTTTTCGGTAGATTTGACAAAAACGAACGCAAACTCGAGCTTTTTATGACCTCTTAAATGCATAAACGAAAACGGCTTTAATATATATATTATATATATATATATATATAATATATATATATATATATATATATATTATATATATATATATATATATATATATTCTATATATAGTATATATATATATATATTATAATATATAGGTATACTATATATTATATATATATATATAATATATATTATATATAATATATATAATTATTTATTATATATTATATATTATATATATATATATATATATATAAAGGCGACATTACAAGTTTGAGTCGAGTCCCATGTCTCACATTTAAATTTGCGTTGAGATTCTCTTAAAGTTTTTATTATAAAAGTTCTTTAATCCATTCGACAATAAATATCACGCAGCATCAGAAGGGAAAGCGCGGAGGCGGATCTTTAATAATGTGCGGATGCGGATGTTAACTGCATCACTAATATATATATATATATATATATAGATATAGTATATTATATATATATATTATATATCTATATATATATTATATATAAATATATATATATATTTATATATATATATATATATATAAATAAAATATATATATATATATATATATTATAATATTTATTAGGCATACGGGATAAAAGTATCAGTATGGGTACGGCAAAAATTGTGGTCAAATGGTATTGGCAATGAAAAGATAGCGAGTACTTGTATCGGTATCCGGTATCGACTCAATTTTGGTAATCCGGTGTAACAGCTAATATACGTAGTATATATATATATTATTATATCTATAATATATATATATATATATTTATATCTATATATATTATTATATATATTAACCTGTTTACTACATTCTAGTGCAATGATATAATTGAAAGGTAAGGTTAGACTTAAATATCTTTATAATTTTCAGAATATAGTAATATTATTAATATTATATTTGTAAAGATTGCAAGTAGACAGTGTAAAACGGTTGGCAGATTTCCATTTTGTGTGTGTGTGGATATTATGCTAATTCTAAGCACATTTTCACCAAAATTGTGAAGGGAACAAGTATTGGATAGCGTACAGGCTCTATTTTGGTATGCCTATTGGTGATTAAGGTAAGCACTGGGCACCTCATTAAATATGGAAGTTGTAAAACAACCCTAAAAGGATGGCTAAGAGGAACAAGAAAAGAAATGCTTTGGCTATTCCAGAATATGGCGAGAGCAAACGAATCCTATGATGACTGCCAATTCTGCATGGGAACATTAACAAAATTATGGAAAAGGCAAGGGAGGCATCTTCTTCCATACTAGATATTCCCTCATCCAGAACCCAAGTTCCTCATAATGAAAACCTATACTTCGCAACTTCTGTAAAATTGTTTATGACAAGTATGTCCATGACATAATAAAAGAGAAACGTATGTTTTCTTAAATATATGTGCAGCTACTTTTATATATATCTATAATTATATAAAACCCTATATAATATATATATATATATATTATATATATATATATATATATATTATAATATATATATATATATATAATATTCTAATATTATATATATAATATATATATATATATTATATATATTATCGTGGCGATTCCAGTAACTTTTTAACTATCTGCTCTCTCTCTCTCTAATCTCTCTCTC